>CALNHX010008673.1:0-58006 GCA_940337035.1 Agriotes lineatus
CAACCTTGAACAATAATAGCTTCTTTATATGAACTGCAAGTCTGCAACCTTGAACGCACGTGGCTTCCTGTCTCACGCTCCCTTTTAGAGATAACGCTTATCTTAGCTGATTAGGCATAGTATATATACAAGTAGCTTGCACTTCTAAGTTAAGCTCCAGTCAGTCGATAAGTTCCATTGTGTTCGTATCATAGCTAGATGTAAGAAATTGTCCGGCGGCTAGCTGTGTGCTTCCAATGTTATATTTCATTGTAAAATAAAAATAAACGTTTTTAAAAAGTCGTTTCGGCGGCCTTTTAATAAAACTTGTTAGTTAGCATTATTACTTTCGTGTTGCATAACATCAATATAACGTGTTTGTTGGGTACTTTTAATAATTACAAAAACTATTAATTTTGGACCTAAAAATCATTTTATCGAACGGAATTTCCTTTTTACTTCTCTCGTCTGAAAGATTGTAATCGCGAAAAAATCACCTTCCGAGACTTTTTCAGATCTTCACGTTTCAGGGTCCATAGATGAAAAAAAACAGGTTTTCTCAATTCCGTCGATCTGTCTGCCTGTCTGTTGGCGGTATAACTCAAAAACTATTTGTCGGAGGAAGATGATATTTTGCATACACATAAAATATATACGTGGAATGAAACCGGAAAAATTTCAGACAAATATGTACAGGGCGAGCACCTTAAAAAAATAACATTTTGTTTATTTTTACGTTAATTTTGAAATAGAAGGAAGTAATAATTTTCACATAGATCAGGCTTTACACTTGCCGAAAATAGGACTCAACAGATACAGGATAATGTCACAAAAGAGTGGAAACGTTTTAACAATAAGCCGTTTCCTTAAATAGAGGCGCGCGCCGCACTCATTTCAATTAGGCTCGATGGCGCAGTTCCACTTATTGATGCAAATTGGTTCGGTGTAAACCCATTTACAGATTTTACTTTCTGAATGACAAGTCTCGAAAATTAGGATGTCAAATAATTTTTATTATGCCAGATATATTTTTGTCAGGAATTGATTTAATTATGACCCATTTTAATATTTCTACAAGCAAATTGCGCGCTACGCGCACGTGAAATAAGATACGCGAAAGGTCAGCCTCCGAGCCGAGCGCTAAGATAAGAAAAACAAAACCTAAACAAATATAAACATCGGCGAAGCCGGAATGTGAGATTTTATGTGGTGCCACAGACAGACAAACACACATTAAGGAAAATTATATTATAGATTATTGATTTTAGACCTAAAAATCAAATTGTCCTGAATAGGTTTATATTCATCATTCATTCATTAGCCTTCTTCAATCCAATTTCGGATGTAGGCCTCCCCTAGTTCTTTCCATCGTGTCCGGTTTTGAGCCACTCTCTTCCATGATAGAATAGGTTTATATACACTGCTCAAAAAAATTAGGGAAACACTTTTTTCAACCTGTTATTTTTTAAATAAGAGCACAAGGAAAATCAAATTTGGTATACTTCAACGGCATATATTTAACTAAAGAAAATGACGAAAACAATGTTACAACTCTTAGTTACTTCTAAGTTACACTTAAAAATTTAAATTAATAACGCAAAACAAAATGAAAACGACTGTCGTAGTATCGATGAGAGTCGGGTTTTCTGTGGATTGGTGGGGCTTAATACCGTGTATGCCCTTCACGAGCACGAATCACAAACCTGCGTGGCATGCTTCGCACTAGTCTGCGAAGAGATTCTTGGGGTATGCTTTCCCATTCCTCAATCAAGGCTTGTGTCAGTTCCTGTATGGTTAGTGGTGGATTAGGGCGCTTGCGAACACGTCGGTCAAGCTGATCCCACACGTGTTCAATAGGATTCAGGTCAGGACGTAACGCCGGCCATTCCATGACCTGAATTCCACGTTCTTGTAAAAAGTTTCTGGTGATGCCGGCGGTATGGGGCTTTGCATTGTCCTGCATTAGGATGAAATTGGGACCGACGCCATATGCAGCAGACACCACATGGTCCTCCAAGACATTTTCGATGTAATTCATTGCATTTAGTCTATTAGGAACCACAACAAGATCAGTTCTGTTGTCTATACTGATTCCAGCCCAAACCATCACAGATCCACGACCAAATCTATCCACTTCCTGTATAGTAGCGACTGGGTAGTGTTCACCAGGGCGTCTATATACACGTACTCGACCGTCGCAACCAGTTAAACGAAATCTGGACTCGTCTGTAAACAGTATAGGCGTCCAGTGACGAAGTTGCCAATCTCTGTGATCCAGAGCAAACCTCATTCGCGCTGCTTTGTGATGCTGTGTAAGGCGTGGTGCGCGGACAGGTCTTCTTGGTTTCAAATTCGCTTCTTTTAATCTGTTTCTAACAGTTTTATCAGAAATTTCTATTTCATGTACTCGTCTTAGGTCGTTTAGGAGGTCTCGTGCTGTGGCAATACGCTTACGTAGAGAGGAAATAACAAGAAATCGGTCTTGATTTTGAGTAGTTTTTCGATTTCGACCTTGTCCAGCTCTTCTAACATATTGGCCAGTCTCCCGAAACCGATTCCATAAACGCTGAATAACAGAAGGGGAAACTCCAAGGTTCCTGCTAACATGTCGAATAGAGTGGCCGTGCTGAATAAGGGCGACAGCACGAGCAACTTGCACTTCACTAAGATGCCTCATTTTACTTCTAATCAACGAAGATTGACAACTGAATTCATTTGTCATTTTTAGTAGGCTTTCATACGTAAATTCAAAGCATACTTGACATTTTTTCCATTTTGTTTTGCGTTATTAATTTACTTTTCTAAGTGTAACTTAGAAATAACTAACAGTTGTAAAATTGTTTTTGAATTTTTGTTTAGTTAAATATATGTCGTTGAAACATACCAAATTTGATTTGCCTAGAACTATTATTTAAACAGTTACAGGTTTTTAAAAAAGTGTTCCCCTAATTTTTTTGAGCAGTGTAGTATGTAAGTTAATAACTATACCTTTAATTTCGTCGATTGTTTTTTATTTAGCGATTATGTTTGGGAGCCCTAAGTTAAAACCGGAATAATACACTTATTAAACACCTGACTTGTTAGTTTTAGTGGTAAGTTGCCTTTGAAGATTTTCTTTGGCCAGTACTTTTTCATGCCGTATTGATTCGTCTTTGAATTTAAATTTCTGTTCTCCTTTTGAAGGAGGGTGGCCATGTGGATGTTTTATTAAATTTTGAGTATTTTTCTATTATTTGATTTATTATTTGCAGGTGGTCTATGGTGGAGAAACCCCTTCTGAAGCCCCCTTGCTTTATAGGTTGGCATTCTTCTATTTTGTTTTTGATTTTTGCTTGTATTATTATCAACAGTAATATCTCTAGTGCATGCCAAATTGTCGATAAATTTGTTGAGTGCACGAATTTGGTACGCAATAGAGGTATTTTGCAGATTATTACCCAAAACCTGTATACGAATTATGATTTAAAATTGCTTGTTTCTTGCATTTCTATTTCTAATTATGATACCATCTACAGGGTCGATAATTAGCACTAGGGAGCTTATCTGTTGATAAGTTTCCCTAGGGAACTTATCAGGTAATCAGTTCGGGATTGGACGATTTTCAAAAAATGCATGGTTCTCATTGGATATCAGTCATGTGACAGTTGTGTGTAATAATCATGAATAGTTTGTATTGAAATTGTAGCAGACTTATCGGCCTGTAATTAGTAATTAGATCCTTTCTACCTCTCTTATGCAGTAGTATAATTGTTGATTTTTTCCATTGTGCTGTGATAGTCTCCTTCATCAATATTTTGTTGAATAATTTTCTTATGAGATCAAGTACCTGAGGCGTGGTGTTTTTTAGTGGTTTATTGTTTATTCTATCGTCTCCTGGAGATTTCTTGTCCTTTAGCTTATGTATCCCTTTCCTGATTTCCCTTTTGCTAATTTCTTCATATATGTGCATTTCCTCTAACTCCTCTGCTACGTTGTTACAAGTCTCCTCCTGATTACTACTCTGGATGCTTGAATATAATTTTTCATAGAATGTCGTTACTTTCTCTATTATTTTTTTTGTTTTTTAGTGTTTGTGGTTATTCTCATCTGTGAGCTCCGTTATCCATCTTCTGTTCCCAAATAGGGGTTTTTAAATATTTTTGTCTTTATTATTCTGGTAGTTAGGTCGACTTTTATTGGTCTTGTTTTTCCTGTTTGTTGTTTGCCTGATCTGTAAATAAAATAAATATCTCCTCTTGTTATTTATGCTTCCATCTTTTTCGCTATTCATATTACAGTGTACCAGAGTTTGCAAATTTTCTTCCGGTTCTTCCATTATGTTAAAGATAAGGTTTATCTTTCTCGTTTCCATTTCCAAAGCTTCTATTTTCAGTTCTTGTCTTTGAACAGATTCTCTGAGTTTTCGGGTTTCATCTTGTAGGATTTTCATGTCTTTTTTGACTTCTTATTGTAGGTTGTCCGTTTTATTATCAAGATTTTCAATTTAATTGTCGAGGTTAGTTACTTTCTCCATTATTATTTGGAACATCAGCGAGGTGCTTTGCTCATGATCCCCTTCGGCCATTTTCATATGTACGGGTTTATTTCGATTATTTTTCTTGTGGTTTTAATTTCCTTATTACGGTTCTGCGCGTAGTTTGTATTTGGGCAGCGTCTGTTGCTTGTTTATCGTTTCCCGCAGTTGCCGCCGGCCGACCCGTCAGTGCCAGCCTCTTAGCAGCGCTTGCTTTCTAAAACCGTATATGTCTGCCGGGCTCCATAGCTGAGTGGTTAAGCATTCTGGCTACTAATCTAAGGGTCGAGAGTTCGATCCGCGATCTCGGTGAGTATTTTAAAAAATAAAAAATGCGGATGAAAACGTCGATAGAATGTCATAATTCGGAAGTGATGTAAAGCTGTGGATCCCGTTGTACTACGATGTGTAGCTTGTAAAAGATCCCTTGCTAGAGTTGGAACTCCTTAGCCTCGGCAAAATTCTAAGTAGGACTAAGGTACCTGGTACTCTGCATACCTAGACCATGTTCACGGGGTTGGCAAAAAGGGCATATGAATGCCTACTTGCTTAACATCAGTCTCTCCACAAACACTACTAACTAACTATTACTAATTCTACCTTAGATCTATTTATTGTAGGGTATTCTTTTACTTCTTTCAACTGATTACACTGACACTTCTATATTAATAGTCACTGTTTCGTCAAATTCACCTTTGAACTTGGAGCGGCTTCACACGTGAAACCTTTCGTCACTCCAAGACCGGGCAAAACAGAATATCACTGAATATTATAGCTTAGCTTTTATCCACATATCTGGTGAAAATAGTTTTGGTAAAAATTTTATTTGTCTGTGTTAAAAAAAATATTTGAGCTATTATTTAAGAATGTGGAAACATGTTAAGATTTAAATATACAATTGGAATACTTTCTGCGGAAAACAGCAGTACCTACACTAAAGCTACGCTTCTGTTGCAAATATTTTCATTTAAATGTTTTCCCACGCCGACTTCCGAAAGTGACAGTTTCCATACAGTCAAGTAGGCATGAAAATTGACAATATTATTCACCTGGTCGTCATCATGATGAACGTGTTTGTTATGAAAATAATGCATAATTCCCAGTTACACAGTGGGCTAATTATTTCATTTTAATTCAAAGAATACTGACAATATGTCATTTTAACCTGAAAAAATTGTCAATCTCGTGGGGACAAAAGCGTACATAACTCGCTCGAAAGCGTATTGTATGCTCGTGTTTTAAGTCGCTCGGCTTCGCTACGCTTCGCCTCGTTTCTTTAATGTACTCGCACGATATATGTCACTTTCGCGACTTGTTATGTAATATACTATTATCTACTCCAGTGAGATAAGTAACTCAGTACTTCAATCATTTGACACTATTTCCCTCTATATGTAATGTCTTCATTACCTAACTGAGTGGTGTAATGGCTTTATTATCTAACATAATGACATTTGCTTACCAAAATAACAGATCTGACATTCCTCTGAGTGCATTTTTCTCAATTTTAAGCAGTTGTAGATACAATTTTGTACAACACATGTGTGATAATGGATAATTAATATACTTACAAGCAAACCGCGCGCTACGCGCTGCGAGTCTTGAATCGGCGCACACGTAAAATAGGATACGCGAAAGGTCAAGCTCCGATCCGAGCGCTAAGATAAGAAAAATAAAACCTAAACAAATATAAGCATCTGTGTAGCCGGAACGTGAGATCTTATTTTGTGCCACAGACACACAGACAAACACACATTAAGGAAAATTATATTATAGATCCTACGCTCGTTTGTAACTTACACACACGTATATTAATGTTGCTCTTATTCCACTTGTATAGTAAATAACCATTACAATTCGCCCCCATATGACAATTATTAGTAGTAATACAAATTTATATCATCATAGCAATTTTGAAATAAGAAATAGCTATTTATGTAACAAGTACATAATACAGCACTTTATTTTACGAGTCTTTCTTCTGGCCGAGCGAGTTTCGCGAGCGAGGTCAATAATATCAATAATAAAATCAGATCATGTAAGCGTTGTATACATAGCTTTATAATCGACTCCTACGATCGAAAATAATTGAGTTTATAAATTTGACGTTTATTCTGTGACAAAACAAAATGATATTAGAGTGCTTTTATGACAATTGGCAAGTATTTATTTTGACATTGACAGCTGACGTGAAGGTACTTTGTAGTACTAGTAAAATAAAGTAACGTACATTAGAATACTTACTAGTAAAAGAAAGTAAACTTTAGTTTACTAGTACTATAAAGCGCTACTTTATCGTAGCAAAACTATGTCATAAACAGTACTTTATAATGCTGCCGTACATAAATATGTTTTTTTGCATAGTAATGGTAAAAGTCGTCTTTTTTTTAACGAAAAATCGTATTGAAAGTTCCACTTTTTTAACGCAAAGATCGTGAAAAAAGTACACTTTTTTTAACTATTTTATTCAAATGTCAATTTGACAGTTGTCAATTCCGAAGTCTTTTTCGACTAAATTTCGACCAAGAGATCACTATGCAAAAACACTTCATTTGATTGATTAACTCGGGCTTCTCCCTCGTTATCAAACTGCAAATTCATGAAAAAAAGTATGACTTTCAAAACTAGTTGTACAAATTACTACTTCTTCAAACGTCAGTAAAATGTGACATTATACTGCTTGACTGATGATACTAAACTGTCACTTCATTGTCATGGCATCTAAACGCTTTATCTGGCGCTGAAGAGATAAAGTAATTTTTTAGAACGTTGTTTAACGTTTGAAGAAAAAATACTATACGTTATGTGAGATATTTAAAAACATATAGGAAACCTTAAAAAACCAATAATTATTATTATTATAAGTAGAAGAAATAACCAATTATAGTGTTTCATTTCCATTATTAACTCTAAAATAATGTAATCTTCATGCAAGATTTCTTCGCTTCAGTCCTAACCAGAAGCCTTCATCAGGTACCGGGTTAAAATTTTTTACACCTGGCTGTAGAGGAATTGTTGTTTTCTCGACTGGTACAATTTCAAATTTGCTTATAATTTCAGCTACGATAAGCTTGCTTTCAAGTAGAGCAAATCGTGAACCTGAAAACAGCGGTAAATAAGATCATCCTTAAATAGTCTTTGTCCCTTACCGATGCAGTTTCGAGGCCCGCTTCCAAACGGCATGTAAGTAAATTGTTTAATGTTGTGTTTATTTTCTTCACTAAACCTTTCTGGGTCAAACCTATCGGGGTTTGGATAATATTGCGGATCGCGTTGCATGGCAAATATTGGAATAAAGAAAGCAGTTCCAGCTTCCAAGTGCAATGGTTTTTCACCAGGTTGATCTGGTTCTATGGTGTAGGGCGTTACAGACACCCTGTCAGTAATTACAAAAGGTGGCCACTTTCGTAATGTTTCTAAGGTCATATAATAAGATTTATTACTATACATCAATTGTAACTGAATTTTGATTACCTGAAATTACCATATCTAAATATTTCATGCCTAATAAGGTTTCATATGTAAAACCATCTTTTGATTTCGCTAATGCCTCGTCGACTTCCTTTCGTAACGTTTCTTGAATATCAGGATTGGCAGCCAGTTCATAAACAGCGTAACACATAGTTGTAGAAACGCTATCGAAGCCAGCAAAGAAGAAAATGAGAGCTTGTGCGGTCATATCGTCATTAGTTATTTCCGATTTTTGGTGCTTTTGAACTTTTCTTCTTTCGGATTCTTGAATGACGGCAAATCCTGAATCTATGATTCCATTGCCACCATCATCATTATTCAGACGACCTTTTCGAGATTCCATTAACAGATGGAGCATATCAGGTCTTACGATTCCTTTTTCCTCCCTTATTCTTACTGAATTACTTATTACAGATCGGAAGAACTTGCTGACATTTTTAGTGAAAACTGGGATCCTGAATAACTGTAAATAGGAACAGATAGTTGAGGTATCAAATGTTGGGAGCTTAAGCAAGTTTTATTATAGTTGGCTATTACTATTATGGACGATTATATGGAGACAAATTGCAGACCATATATAAAGAATATAGGGTTATTTGGAAGAAATTCGTTTGTGTAATTCATTAAAGGGCTTAATTCTTATTACTGGTAAATCAAATTCAAAATTTGTAGTAGCTGAGCATTATTTATAACTATTATTTGACAAAACTATGTACTGGAGAATACTTTGATAATATTTTCCAAAAGAGCTAGGTATATTTTACTTTGTTGCAATCCATAAAATTGACAAAGGGAAGTCAATCGCATTAAATGGATTACAAAAAAAGAAAGGATAATGTTTACATCTGCATTGCTTGGAAGCTTAACAAGAAGAAGAAGCTACATACCTTTGTCGTGTAAAGATGTTTCTAATATTTTCCAAACGCTTACCTTTGTTATATATGGAAAGACGAAAAAAAGCATAAAGCGCAATCCTTTAACTCCACTAAAATCAGTGGCTTCCTTGCCCATTAAGTAGAATTCATTTTCTCGTTCTCCTAGCGAATCGCAAGTAACGCCAAAAGCTGTAGTGGCAATGACGTCGTTAGTAAACCTAGTTAGAGCGTCTTTCATTTCTACCGTAATTAAATGTCGATCGTTTTTCAGAAAGTGATTGGAAAACTGTGTTGAACATTCTTTCATTAGTTCGAACATCATTCTCATTTTACTGCTCGTAAAGGATGGACTTAACGTTGATCTCATATCTTGCCATTTCTGGCCACCTACAATTACGAATTACATAATATGAATTAGGTATAATGAAGCTAAGACACCTCTCATTGCAAAGAGATTTTTGCTCCATAACGGATCTACGTCCTCTGGAACGAACTGTCTGTGATCAGGAAAAATGTCAAATTCTTTCACAGTAAGTTGCTTAATTAAATTTGGATCTCGAATTATTAATGATGGCGAGGTAAAGTTATAGAAACCTACATATCTAAAATGTAATGTAATTATTTATATTATATATTACTAGATTAATAATTATATACCTGCTGTCGGGATAAGATTTATAAGCATCATTCTGTATAAAAGCATGGGCACGTGTTTGGAAAGCAAACGATCCCATATTTCCAACAAAGGGCCATGGTTTTACAAAAGGCACTCCTCTTTCTTGCCAATATGTTAATGGTTTAAAACCGTATAAATATATTAGGTAGCACAATGCACAGAGTAAAATTATAAACCACATTTTGCTGAGGTTTATAAAGTCAATTTGCACAATAGTTTTCTAGCAGCACTGTCCAAAAGAATGTGTTTACAGCTTATATAAATACTTAGAGCAATCAACTATGTAGCTTTAATCAGTTGCTTTATCACGTGTCGCTTATCAATGTCAATAGGTGCAATAATCATAGCCGACTCGTTTAAAACTTCTACGCAGAATTTGTTAGTTTATATTCGTATCTTAATGTGTCAACTAATTTCCGTTGCAATGTAGTAACGGGTAGACACTATTCTACGATTCCGGTGAAGGGTAGGTCTACTTCAAGCAAGCGACCCTGCTCACTGCTAATCCCACATTATGCCATTAATTACATTTTCCAACCATTTATCCCTTTAAACATCTGGGAATTCAATGGGAAACTACTTGAATTAACTTTCCAAGATAGTCATCATGGTTGCACTCGATGTAAAATTATCTGGTGCACTAAATAGATCTCCAGTCGGATCTTCGGGGATGGTTGCCCCGAGATCAGCCACAGACTAAAATGAGATGTAACATTGCTCTTAACAAATAGGAAAACTCCAAGTTATTACAAATAAAATGAAATAACACTAAGATCTTAGGACTATGTGAAACTAGAGTCTCTGTTTATGCAAGAGTAGGGACATGTAGGTGATTTGATTTGAATCTACAAACCATATGCAGTAGCTGATTTTAAACTTTATACATCTTATATACTGTTTTGAGGCTTTTGCGGTTACTCGAATAATTCTTGTTGACATAGAATTTCGGTTTAGACCGCGTAGTTTGTGTGGATAAACATCCAGCATTCTCTGGATTAATTAATGTGACTTGCACCTTGTGAACTCGAGCAAGGATCCACGTGATGGCTATGCTCTTTGGTGGCTTTGGTGGTGAAGCCACCAAGCACTTTGCACAAGCTCCAAGGTACGTCAAGCCAGAGAATGCTGGGTGTTTATACTTCTTTCAAATAAAATAAATGAATGTGAACATATGCAGTAAAATGAGCTAGAATACAGTTAATGGGCTTTGTATGCGTTAGACATAAACATACATGTCTTAAAATATAGTATCCTAGAGTTCAGAGTTTTTATAAAACAAAACACCTTGATTCTGCGGATACTAGATGTTAATCGTATTTCAGTATCTTTCTGTCTAACGCATACAAAGCCCATAAACTGTATTCTAGCTCATTTGATTGCATATGTTCACATTATCCACCACCAAACTGTATAGGATCTAATGTGAAACGAGATGGAAGCGCAGAGGTCAGTTTAACACCGCAGAGGGATTCACAGTGTACTACTCTGGAAATCATAAACTGAGTAACTTTTATCGTATTCAAAGAAGTTAACCCCGCAGTTACAAGCTACAGCGCAGTCAACAAAAGAATAATGACTATCACAGTAGTTAATACCGAGCGTTGGAAAACCCACTTTGTCCAAATATATGCATCTACCTCGGAGGCAGACAAAGAAACTATAGAAAACCTATATCGAGACATAGAAATGACAATAGGCAACATACCAGAAGACGATACATTTATCTAGCGAGGAGACTTTAATACGAAAGTGGGAAAAAAAGAAGAAGACAATGAAGACACCAAAAAATTTTCTTGGAAAATTCGGGCTAGGCGAAAGGAATGGCAGAGAGGAAATGCTTCTACAGTTCTGTATGGAAAACAAACTATGTAATAACTTACACTGAATAGCAACGTCACAAAGGAAGACTCTACAATTGGATATCTTCTGGAGGGAGGTATCACAATCAAATTGAGTACATTCTAATTATAAAGCCCAGGGTTGAACAAACCAAACGAAAGAATACAGCTTTAAGACCTACTAAACCTAGGCCATCGTGCAGAAGCCAATTTTATCAAATTAAACGAAGAAAGCTACAACATGGACTCCAATGTGATGAAAGAGACTACCCAAAGAAATAATTACACACGATTGCAGCAAAATGCAAAAAGGAAAGACAAAGCAGTAGCACAGAATCTATGGATAACGAACTTTATAAAAGTTATTGAACAACACAAATAACTAAAAAGAATGGGTTTACGATCCCAGAAAGAAGAAGAATATTACAATGAGCTAAGCATACACACCCGTGTGGGGTTGCTAGTCCTCCATCGGGCGCCTTCCCGGGTGGCGGATAGGGGATTGCTCACCAGATATGGTGGGTACCGGGGTAATAAAATACCCGGGGCGGACCAAAACTAGCAGATTGGGCGGCCGCAAACGGTACACTCTTTTGTCCCTGGGTCTAAAATTGGCCCTAAAGGCGGAAGAACCATCAAGGATGGTCAACGGCATAAGAATACAGAAGGCAACGGAAAACCACTGTATTAAAGGCTCACAAGAGCATTCCAAATTAATCATCATGGCAACAATCAGGACAAATGAAAGTACTACTGATCATGGACCTCGGAATCCAAGATCCGACAGAAGAAGAACATCAAAAGACTACAGGGCTTATTCGGTCGTCAGCCCGCGAAATCCTTGTAATGAGAAATATGCATTAGATACGAGAAAAATGAAAATAAACTTCAAAATTGCGACATGGAATGTAAAAAGTATGTATAAAGCTGGCAAGTTGGCTAACACTATACTAGAGATGAAAAGATTAAACATTGACTTGTTAGGCGTGAGTGAGATGAGATGGCCAAATTCAGGAAAACTTATTTCAGATGAATATGTAGTATACTACGCAGGAAATGACGAACCGAACCATTATAATGGAGTGGGCATTATTATATCAAAATATCTTAATAACGCAGTAAAATGTTTCATCCCAATATCCGACAGAGTAGCAATACTGCAAATATCAGGGAATCCAATAGATGTAAACGTTATACAGGTATATGCTCCAACGTCAGACAAAGATGATACGGAAGCAGAGCACTTTTACGAATAACTACAACAGGCACTGAAAAGTACAAAGAAACATCATGTTAATATTATAATTGGCGACTTTAATGCCAAGATCGGAAAAGGCAGATGTATGGATTACGTGGGAGATTTTGGTCTGGGAGATCGTAATGAACGTGGAGAAAGACTACTGCAACTATGTCAAGAAGAAAACTTAATTATATTGAATACATTTTTCCAGCTGCCTCCAAGACGATTATATACTTGGAAAGCCACCAAGAGATAACACTCTAAATATAATACGAAACCAAATAGATTATATTTTAATAAATAAAAGATTTCGAAACAGCGCTGTATCGGTCAAGATATATCCGACTGCAGACGTGGGATCTGACCACAATCTATTAATGGGAGTGATAAGAATACGTCTAAAAATAATAAAAAAACATGGACCAGACATTAAATGGGACACCGCAAAATTACAACAACAAGAAATTAAAGAAAGGGTTCAACAAGAAATAGTTACAGAAATTGAAACAATAACAAGAAGAGACAAAATAGACGTTAACACACAGTGGGAAGATATCAAAAATACTTTAAGAAAAATTGGAAATAAGAATCTAAAATCAGAAAGAACAGTAGGAAAAAAGAAATGGATAACAAACGAGATAATCCAACTAATGGAACTGCGTAGACAATATAAAAACAAAAACGAAGCAAAGTGGAAAGAGACTGATAAGGAAATTACAACAAAAATAAAGTTAGCAAAAGAAAAATGGATAAATGATATATGTAATGAAATAGAAACGTATCAGAAAAAACACGACAGTTTTAACGTCCACAAGAAAGTGCAAGAAATGGTTGGCCGTAGAAATAAATACTTCAACGGAATCATGTTAGATGAAAGTAATAATATAGTAGCAGACACAGAAAGTAAAATTTCATTGTGGAAAAGATATTTGCAAGATCTATTTGACGATAATCGACCTCCAGTTAGATTAAAGATAGATATAACAGAACCCATCATTCTAGAAAGTGAAGTTCAAAAAGCGGTCCAAATATGCAAGGCAGGGAAAGCAACAGGGCCGGATGGAATACCGGCAGAAATCATCAAACTCCTCAAAGACGATGGAATGAAATTACTTACTGAGTTATTTAATAACATCTACAGTATGTCCCCGGATTGAGTTGGCAATAGGTATGATTGACCAAAAATTTTCGAATTGGAATTTCATATTTTGGGATTCCGCCCTGCTTGGTGTGAAACGAATTTTAAGAATATTTTCAGTTTTTGAAAAACAAGTAGGCCTTGACAGGGAAGCGAAAACTATTTTATTTTCCAGGTAAACTACCCTTTTGTTCATGATACGGCAAAATTTAATTAAGAAAAGTTGTTGACAACGATAAATGATGGCCCTATACCAAATTCAGAAAGATATGTCAAAATTGTATTTTATTGTCAGGTAAACTACCCTTTTTTTTCGTGATACAGAAAAATTGTATCAAAAAAAGTTGTTTATAATGATAAATGATGGCCCTATAACAAATTTCAGAAAGCTCTGTTGACTTAGATTAAACCGTCATTTTTAATAAATGCAATTTGTTTAATCTAAAAAATAACGGTTTAATCTAAGTCGCAATATATTTCTGAAATTTTGTATATGATCATAATTTCTCATTGTAAACAACTTTTTTTAATACAATTTTGCCGTATCATAAACAAAAAGGGTAGTTTACCTGACAATAAAATACAATTTTCTAAAAAATATCAGTTTTTTATAAGTCAACATATCTTTCTGAAATTTGGTATACGGCCATAATTTATCATTATCAACAACTTTTCTTAATTAAATGTTGCCGTATCATGAACAAAACGGGTAGTTTACCTGAAAATTAAATTGTTTTCGCTTTCCTGTCAAGGCCTACTTGACTTTAAAAAATCGGAAGTAAACTAAAAATAAGTTTCACACCAAGCAGGGCGGAATCCCAAAATATGAAATTTTAATTCGAAAATTTTTGGTCAATCATACCTATTGCCAACTCAATCCGGGGACATACTGTATAACTCTGGAATAATCCCTACAGAATGGCTGGTTTCAACATTTATAACTCTGCCAAAAATCAAAAACGCGAAAACGTGTCCTGAGTACAGGTTAAGTTTAATGAATCAGGCTCTAAAAATATTTCTACGAATCGTTCATGCTAGAATATATAAACGATGCGAAGAATATATGTCTAATACTCAGTTTGGCTTCAGAAATAATTTAGGAACACGTGAAGCCTTGTTCAGTCTACATGTTCTCATGCAAAGATGTATAGACATAAATAAATCAATATATATATATGCTTTTTGGATTATAATAAGGCCTTTGATAATGTGAAACATTAAGAGCTGATTCAAATCTTACAAGAGATAGGCCTGGATTCTAAGGACATCACACTTATTAAAAACCTATATTGGAATCAAAAAGCACACGTTAAGGTTGACAAGGAACGCTCAGATTCATTTAACATTAATAAAGGAGTTAGACAGGGGTGTATACTAGGGTGGGTCGAAAAAAATAAATATTTTTTTTTCGGAACGCTTTAGTGTGGAAAAGTTGCCTATTGTAATAAGAAGAAAAACGGCATAAAAAAATTAAAATCGGTTAACATCTTCCGTTCGCGCATCGTACTTAAATTTTATGAAAAATTGCAAAAATCGCGATATTTTTCTCATTATTTTCTGTTAGTTAAAACTTTTAAAATAAACACGCTTTAGTTTTTTATGCTTGTTTTATGGTTTAATAAACTTACTAAATAAAATTTTGATCAATAATCTAATTTTTTCCGTTTGCGCAACGTCTTAGAAAAAACAGAAATTTATCAATATTTCGCAATTTTCACTGTGCAACTCTTCGTTCGATTTGCTAGAACAAAACGACCCAGAACTCACCACGCGGAGGTGGTTGCACGTCGAGTTCCACCCACACCCTACCCAACCAACCATCCAATTGTTGGGTGTGGTATTTACATTATATTTACATCTATTTACAAAGATTCTTTGGCTTACTCTGTTTTTTACTTTTTCTTGTTTATATCTATACACATTTAAAGTCTGATTTTTTGGAGAAATGAGGCATAACCGATTTAGACTTCAGTGTTGCTCGGATGTAGCCATCTCTAGCTTCATGTCCACATACTTTATTCGATGCCTCTGTCACAATTTTGACGCACCTCTCCACAGCCTGGGTGTGACAGGGAAACTTTAGTATTTCTCTCATGGGCGTAGTGTCAGAATTGATGAATGATTTAATATCATCTTCACTGAGGTTCCGCAGCATTGGTGGAGGATACACCACACAAGAATTCCAATTAATAATTTCAATGTAATCGGAAGCTTGAAAGTTTATCTTCGGTGGTACGAAATTTCTAACAGTCTTCTTCTTTGGGACGGTTTGTCTTGCTTTTAAGATCCTTCTGTAACCAAGCTCCCGAATATGTTCTCTTTCATCAACAAGCATTGCCAACAGAACATTCTCTGGGTGCGCAAAGAATGCATTTCGTTGAATTACTGGATCGACAACTTGAAGTAATTCGTCGGATAAATATCGTGATGTTTGGATTGCTTGAAAGACATGTTTTGGTCCGTCAGTATATTTGCTGTTTTTTATGACAAACCACATAGGCATATATAATTTCAAGATGAAGCCAACTATTTCTTTTAAGTTTCCGGATGGATCTGATGAACTTATATACAACCTAAGGACTCGGTTGGCCGCAGTTAGCCATCTGGAGTGGGACAAAGGACCAGGGTCCCTATTTGCCAAGTCTTCTGGACAATGTCCCAAGGCGATTGCATTTGAAATGTCCAACAAATACTGTTGGTCTTTGCTCAACAAATTCCTGTCTATATCAGGAATCGAACAAACTATGGGTTCATAATCAACCACGGGGATTTTTTCACAGAAAGTGAGCTGCTGCCCGATTGGCCCACTAAAAGAACTAGGTCCTGCAGTTTGACCGTCAATATGTTGGAAAATGTGGCGAAAAGGAAGCTCATTAAAGTGCAGGAGGCATATGCTCCACTGTAGCGGGCGTCCTATATGATTTTCTAGTCGGTGGATGACACCGTTCTTCCATCCAGTGTTGGTTACAGTGCCATCACACCCTACTACTTCTAGTTTTTCTAGTGATATTGATAGTTCAGACAAACGAGAAATAATGCTTTGAGTTTTATCATTTGATGAACTCGAGGAAGGAGATACATGTCCCATATAAGTTGATCCAGGTTCCTGGATAAGAGAATAGTGTTCTTCTTTCACATTCCTGCGAAATTGCTTGGCATTCAATTTTTCGACGAACAAAGTATCATCTTTTCGTCCATCAAAGAAAAGACCCCAACTTTCCTCAGGAGGTGTGAATTGACTTTTCAAATCCGTCCTAACACGCCTCTTGTCTCTTCTTATTTTACACTTATCAACCACATAGGAAGAATCTGTGTCGGTTATCATCCCAACGTCTCGCAGAACACTTGACGCTATGAGAGCTGTTGCCCGATCAGAAACTCCGAACCGATCACTGTTTAGCGCTGTTGCGTTAAGTTGAATTCTCATCTGCCATTGGGGTTTTTTAGTCGATGTACTTGGTTTGTATTCATCTTCCTCATACTCCGAGTCTTCAATAGAACTGTGTTTGTGTTCATCAATTTCCGAGTTCTCTCCTATTTTAGGAACTTTTTTGCCACTCAGTGCTCGCTGAAGATCGCGAGCTTTCCGCTCGACCTTCTCATTTAACTTTTTTGTAACTGTCTTGTCAATAGTTCCGATTTTCCCCTTATTGTAATTCCTTTGAAGAAACATGAACCTCAACTCGAGGACAGGAATTTTTTTTTGTTTTTTCACATAAGCATTTTATTAGAATTGCACATTAACATGCATCTGGTGTTTTTTGGCATGTACAGTTCACCGTCATCGTGCATTTACAAGCAGCGACGTCAAAAAGTGATCTAGCTTTAAGTTTAAAGTCTTCTAACCTAGCTTTAAATAAAGGCTTATCTTTATCACGTTTATATGACTTTCTTATCTTAATATAGAAATCGTGATATACATTAATAAGCTTTACAATTCGGCATTCAGACAACGAAGGAATGGATGCTTTAACATACAAGCATTTGATTTGTTTCTTTACCGTAGAGGCTACAATAGAGAAACTGACATTTCTGTTTTTTGTCACGAGTGACAAATTGTATCTCTCTTCAAAACAGCATCTAAGAACACATTCATATGTTGGCAGTTTATTTTGGAGGAAACTTCGTGGTTCACCAAATATAGGGCAATAAAACTCCTGTCTGGAGCTAATGTTGTTAGAATAAACATTAAACAAAAAACAAAACAATGCACAGTATTGCACGATGGACAGCACACAGACTCACAGCACAATTTTTCATAAACTTTAAGTACGATGCGCGAACGATTTTAATTTTTTTTATGCCGTTTTTCTTCTTATTACAATAGGCAACTCTTCCACACTAAAGCGTTCCGAAAAATTTTTTTTTATTTTTTTCGACCCACCCTAGTGTATACTTTCTCCTATTCTGTTTAATCTTTACTCGGAATACATATTCACAGAAGCTCTAAATGAAGTCGGGATGGGAGTTAATATAGGTGGCCAAATAATAAATAACCTGAGGTATGCGGATGATACGGTATTATTAGCGGAAACAGAAGAAGATATGCAAGCCTTAGTAAATCGAGTGACGGAGACTAGTGAAAGATATGGACTGACGATGAATATTAAGAAGACGAAAATTATGGTGGTTTCTAAACAACAAATTCCGCAACCACAAATTATAATTCGAAACGCCCCTCTCGACAATGTACACAAAATTAAATATCTGAGATGCAATGTGAATGATCAGTGTGACTGTTCAGTGGAAATAAAAGCGAGAATTGAACAGGCAAGACAAGCATTTATTAAAATGCGGGGATTATTGAGTAATAGGAAGCTAGATCTACAACTGAGAATGCGATTTGTTCGCTGTTATGTGTTTTCTATTCTGTTGTATGGAAATGAAGCGTGGACACTTAATAAGAAAAGCACAAAAAAATTAGAATCATTCGAGATGTGGGTATATCGAAGGATGTTGAGAATTCTCTGGGTTCATCGAGTAAGAAATGAGGAAGTGCTCCATAGAATGAGAAAAGAGCCAGAACTACTACGGCACATCAAGAAAACAAAACTAGAATACCTAGGGCATATACTGCGACATGATAGATATCAAATCCCCCAAATCATAATGCAAGGAAAAATCCAAGGCAAAAGAAGTGTCGGCCGAAGACGAATATCTTGGTTAAGAAATCTTAGAGAGTGGTATGGGATAAACAGTACATCGCTGTTTAGGACAGCTGTTGACAAAGTAAAGGTTGCATTGATGATCGCCAACCTCGGTCATGAGAGGCACTGAAAGCAGAAGAAGCATACACATTAGGCGTATGTGCAACAATTTCAATAATAGGCATATAAACATGATGTACCAAGAGATTGAAGAACACCTAGAGAGATTGGAAACCAGGGATCTCCATTTAAAAAATAAACAAGTAACTAAAACTTACAAGCCTAACACCTGGACAATATACTATGAAGGCGGTAGACCAATAAATAATATCGAAGAAGTGATACTCAGACGGAAACAATAGAATGCAATAGAATGGAATAGTTTTTTCCGTCGACATACCTATATAATGTGATACATTTGCGAAAACTGTCACTTTTTTGGACACCGTTAATGTTTCGTCCGCAAACACTTTTCGTCCGCAAATGCTTTTCGTCCGCAAACACCTTACGACCGCACATTACAGCCGCAAACGCTTTTCTTCCGTAAACACTTTTCGTCCGCAAACGTTTTTCGTCCGCAAACGCTTTTCTTCCGTAAACACTTTTCGTCCGCAAACGTTTTTCGTCCGCAAACGCTTTTTGTTCGCAAACGTTTTTCGTCCTCAACAACTCTTATAATTCGGACTCCACTTTAATTTTTTTCAATTTATGACGGTCGACGGAATAATTTAATATGCACCTCGGACGAAAACTGCTTTTTATGGCCTTGCCTGATTGCTTGCCTCGGCTATTGCCTCGGTCAGCAATTTCAGGCATCGTCTATAAAAGGCCAGTTTTTCGGCCTGGAAACATAAATAACTATTATTTGTACTATTGCCATAACTTTATAGATATTGTTATAGCCTCAATGCCATGTTGTTATTTTATTTGATTTTTAATAGAAACATTTTTGTTTAGATTAATTTATGTAAAATGTGCCCTTATTTAGTTTATTTACTATTGAGTTTATTTTTTTTACTAGCTCCGGTAGAACATTTACTCTTAAATTAGGTTAGGTTCAAGATTGATAAAGTATGATTAGTTATTTGCGTTTATTAATCTTTGCTATTGTCTTGATTATCAAAATGATTATAATTTATGGTTAATTGCTTGTATGAGAATGATATCAAATTACACTTCTATAACCGTCAATGTTCAATTATTAATATGAAAGGTTAGCAGAACTCATATCTTTTACAATTAATATCGTTTTAAATATTGATAAATGGTAAGTACTTCTTGTAAATACTCTTATTGGCTCACTATTGAAACTTATTGTTTATTTTTACATATACCTGTGATTACTTTCACGTAAGTGCTCAGATCAGACGTTCCCATCCAATCAAAAACATGCTGCCTGCTTAATCCGGTGCCCAGGAATGGCCACTTCCATTAACTATTTATAACAGCTGCTGTTAGTAATTGCTCCATTTGTAGCTCCTACAAAGATCCAACTCTGCAACTTACTTCTCTGCAGGTTCCGCCTTACTTAAATCTGCGACTAAGAACATTCAGCAACCCAAACTGCCACATCAATGGAATACGAATGCAGATTCACACAGCAACCAAACAAAACAGCTTTCCTGATAACGACTCTATTGCAGTTCATCCAAATCAAACTCAGGTGTAGATGTGTTTACCTGATAGTGACTCCAATGCAGTTCATCCAAATAAAACAGGATACTTTAGACCAACCTCCAACAGTAACTCCAATACAGTACGCATTTAAATTCAACTTGGGTGTAGATGTTTTTACTCGGATAGTGACAAATCATCCGCAGACTTCACCTCACCAACCCCAAAGAAGATTATTTTGCTGATCGCAGCTGTTCACTTTCTTCTTGTAATACCATTAATTTTATTTCTTCTCCAGTAGTTCATTTGTCACTTTATTTATAGTATAGCTTTTAAAATGATTACTTTGACTTCAACTGATTTTTAATTTAATCACTTATACCCTTTTATACTGGTTAAATAAGAAATTTTATTTTTAATAGTTAGTTTATTTTCAAATTTTGCTTTTTACCAAATCCTACAAGTACATTTTCTAAATAAAAGAATTAGTTGTTATTTCTTAATTCAAATTCACCGTAGTAATCTATTCACACATTTTTTTAAACTAACGCTTCTGGATAATTTACATTACATTTTATTTATATTAATTTGACATTTCATGTGACCTTTTAAGATATTTATTCAGCTTATTCCTTTAACATTTACTCAAATTATCTTATAGTTTGTTCTAATTGTTATCTAATTTCAATTATGAATTGTTCTCTGATACTACCAAATAACCATCTTTATTACTCCAAACATCATATTTGAATTTATATGCCAGAACCATTTTCTAAGAATATTAATAAATTGCTTTACTGGATTTGGTTTAAATTTTTAATTTATTCTATAAATTTCAAATAGCTATCCTGCAGTTTTAATATTTAAATTCAGCTTTATAAAATATAATGTTTTAATAATTAGGTACTTTATAATTACATAATTAATATTTAAGTCTGGTTAACTTTTATAAATTAATTATTAGTTTTGAGGTACGATATCATAACAATATAAACGTCATAACAAAGTAAAGTTAAAACTAGACTTGGATTGGTGATGCAGTGTACCGTTTTACACCACAATATATGTTGGTATAGTTGAGTGTTGATTTTAAAGTTTTAGATTATATTCACACAATATATACAAACAGCACTTAAGCGTTATGTCCGCGTTGTTGGACGGTTAACGTCATTCTATGATACTGCTTAAAAACTAAGTTGAAATTTTTGTAGGCTATCTGCAAGTCCCGTGGGGGTGTCTAAATAGCCAATGACGTTCGGTAACTTTGGCGTGGAAAACTAAAATTTTTCTTACGAACCAGCGCACTGTCGGCAAAGGTTTATTGGGGTTGCAAATACGATAGCCTGTTAGTAATAAAGTTATAAACTTAAGAAATCCATTAAACGTGCTTATGAATTATTTTGGCGAAACTGCACAAAACCGTGAGAACGTTTGAATTTAACTGAAACGATGCAAACTAATCGCACAAAAATACATATATTTAATTAATCTTAAAACTAGAATCCAATAAGACTCCTAAACTACAGGAAATGTCGTCATATCTCCTGGGCAAATAGAATCTGAAATACTAAATAGTGGAGGCTAAAAAACAGCAAACCACCAAGTGCCGACCTCATTACATCAAAAATCATTAAAGCTACCAAAGAACAGGAGATTGAAACGTTACATAAATTATTTAACAAAGTTTTGACATTGGGTTAATGGCCTAGTTGAAACGTGGAGTTTGTTCGGTTCTTCATGGTTGAGTTAAATTTGATAAGACGTCTCGTACGCCTTAATATTTAAATAATTATTTGGCTATTGCATTTACGAGGCAAGCCTTTTATGTTTTGTCATTTGAGAAAAAAATAAACAACTAGAACCTTATATACATTTTATTGTTTTTCAAAGTATTCACCACGATATTTTATGCACTTTACCATACGCTCGAACCAGTTTTTGAAACATTTATTCCACTCCGAGATAGGGGTACTCAAAATCGCCGATTTGAAAGCTTCGACTGCTTCTTCACTAGACTGGAACCGTTGACCACGAACATTTTTCTTAATTTTGGGAAAAGTAAAAAAATCATTAGGGCTTAAGTCAGGACTATAGGGAGGGTGGTCCAGAATTTCTAAGTTTTGCTTCTCGAAATACTCAAGTGTTTGGCGAGCGGTATGCGAGCTTGCGTTGTCATGATGCAGGATGATGTGTCGCTTTGGGTTGGTTTTCCGAAGCTCCGTGACAACTTGTGGTAAACAGACTATGGTATACCACTCTGCATTAACTGTCCTACGATCCTCTAGTTCAATCGTCGCAACGTGACCTGTTTTCGCTACGAACGTGGCCACCATTTTCTTTGAAGTGCTTCGGGAGCGAACAACTTTCGTCGGTTTTGGCTCATCTTGGAAGACCCAGACGGTCGATTGCTGTTTAGAATCAGAATCATAGGCATAAATCCAAGATTCATAACCACTGATGATGTCGTAGACGTGATTTGACTCTCCTCGGTTGAATCGTTGAGGAGTTTACCTACATCATTTAACACGAGCCGCCTTGTGATCGTCGGAAAGCAAATGCGGGATCCAACGGAAGACCAGCTTTCTCACACCAAGCGCTTCATGCAAAATCTTCTGAATTGTTATCCCTGAAATGCCTAATGATGTTTCAATCTCAGGATATGTCACATGACGGTCTTCGATGATTAGTTGTCTCACAGCAACGATGTTATCTTCAGTAAAGGAGCTTTTTTTGGACGTCCTTCACGAGATTTGCCACTAAGGCTGGTATGTCCACGCTGGAATTCTAAATACCAGTGTTCGACGGTTCTAAGACATGGGGCTTCATCATTGAACACTGAAGTCAGCTCCTCGAAACATTGAAGTCGTGTTAGTCCTCTTTGAAAGTTGTAGAAAATTATTGCACGAACATTTTCCTTAGAGAAATTCATTTTCGTACGCGACTTGACAATTTTGAAATGACGCTGTGACTAAGCAATTTCACTAATCCTATATTTTTCAATTATTTTGAGCTTCTAGATTTAAAGAGATTCGAACGCCGTACGGTTCTATATTCGAAATTGGCGGTAAATATGTAAACGACAATACATAAAAGGCATGCCTCGTACCTTACTCAGTCAGTGAATACATGAAACCCTCTAATACTCCAGTAGTAGTTGCAAAATGTAAATATTTGCAAAAAAAAACCGTTTATGTTGTATTTGCCGAATTGTGACCGTGAATTCATTCTTTGATTCCGTATTTCCGATAATGCGGGTTAACGCTTCAAGTTCTGCGCATTGCTGCTTGTTGTCCTTGCAATCTGATATTTAAGCCCATGGAATTCCTGTACGTGGCATGGCAATTGTGTTGGAACCTTTTTCTTGGTGCTTTGTTAACCGGGACTTCTTAGAAATCATTTTTATCGGTCAAGACATTTGAGCCCTATGCAATTGTAGTACCTAGTAGCTTTCGTTTATTTTGGGAACTTTCCTATATGCTTTATAGTCGGAGCGGGGCTTCCCCCGAATTTTTGCCAATTCAGATATTGCATCAGCCGTTCAAGTCTTTCTTTGCAGAAATGGACGAAACGGACGAAAGCAGTGTTGCCAACTTGGTGGAATTTCCACTAATTCTGGTGGATTGAGAGCACCATCTAGTGGCGAATTTTGGTAGTTAGTGGTATAGTGGAAAATCTGGTGGAATGAGGTTCTTAATTTCAAGTATAAATATACGTATGCAGGACAAATTTAAAAATGGGTATATTTTGATTATAAGCAGATTTATTTGAAAAGTTTTGACAAATTAAAAAAAACATATCGATAGGCCCTCCATTATCTAGTGGCAGAACTATATGTGCTGTATTTTATGTTAGGATGATTGCCGGTAGGCGCTTAAATTCGAGCTGGATTTTTCTCAAATTGTTTATTAAAGAAATGTGGTGTGATACACTCACACAACTTCTTTTTACAGTGATCTTATAATTAGTAAAAAATTTCATTTTGAATTTTTAAGCATTTGTCAAAAATTACAAATTCTACAAAAGCAGTACAAAATAGAGCATTAGTTGAAGAGACAAATTTTCTCTAGAATTTTAGGCTGAATAAAAAAATGTAATAATATACCGGGTGTGCTATTTAAAATAGGAGTTAATAAAAAAATAGAAAAAAAACTCATTTTAGAAGTATTCAACTGGAAAACCACCTATCTCACCTCAATACATATTAAAAACGTGAAGTTTGAAAAAGATCGTTAAAAGCCGTTTTTGAAAAAAATTTAAAAAACTGAAAAATCACAAGAGTAAACACCTACTTCCGGTTATGCGATTTTCTTCAAAACCTAGCTGTCGCATCTACATAGTACACAAAACTTATATATGAAGTCTCAACGCCATACCTCTTCGATTTTGAGATATTCTGTTCACAGACACCCACACAGACCAATGAACAAACATGTTTTTTGGGTTCAGGGTACTCTAAAACGTGAAGATCCGTTGAAAACTCAATTTTGAATTTTTGGGGTGAATCCAATACATACTTCCTTTATCGTAAAAGCAAGTAAAAAATCCGGAGGGGGAAAAAGTTAGTGGAATTCTGGTGGATTTTGTTCTCTCATTTAGTGGAATGGAATTACCCAGTGTTGGCAACACTGGACGAAAGCGTGGGCGATATCAAGTTAAATTACATACGTACCTGGCACTGCTAGTGTTTATCGGCGGAACTGCAAATGTACTGTTGGCGGATGGCGAATTTATGTGGTTTTAACTGTGATAGAAGCTTCGCAAACTCATGTAGGTGAATTTCGATCAAATAACCGCTGGTTCTTGTTAGCGATGATCCCCGTCGAATTCTCGAATTGCTCTCAATTCAAACTTGCGTAACTATGGAAGCCGGCCTTTGGTTCTCTAGGCTGGGCCTCCTAGTGCGCGTTTTCGGCTTCGATGGTGCCAAGCCGCTCCGGACGCAACTAATGGGCTTAATTACGTCAGCTTTGTTGTTTGGGTCCTGGGAAATTAGCTCATGGACGGGACCGTCACCGGCGAGCTCGGTTTAATCCCCCTAGTAAGCAGGTACTGAGAATCGTCGGCGAACTCGATTTAGCTCTCTTATTAACTAGGTGTTGGACACCGTCGTCGTCGGGCGAGCCTTCTGAAAACTAGGTGCTAGGAAACGTCACCGAAGAGTCTGACGTGACCCTTCTAGTAACCAGGTGCTGGGAAATGTCACCGATGCGTCTGAAGTGACCCCCCTAGTGACTAGGTGCTGGGAAACGTTACCGACGAGTCTTGGATGACCCTCCTAGTAACCAGATGCTGGACAGCTGGCAGGAGTCTCCTTGAAGAATCTAGAGACCCTCATGAGTGAGGTTAGGCTAGGAGAAAGGTTTGGGTAAAGCCTAGGAAAATTCTCGAAGAGTCGTGAGGCTCTCCTGAGCGCAATCAGGTCTGGAAGAGGTTTGGGAAAAATTCTGCCTGGTACTGGCTTTGTTTTCTCCTTATATACCCTGGGCTGGTGTACTCAGCGATTCACGCCGGTTCGTTAGAGCGGGGTATGCTTTCCTTAGATGCGCGGCGGAATACCTTCGACTCTCCGCGATGCCGTCGTTTAACTCTTCTCGCGCGGACGAAAGATGCAGCGCCCCGATACCTTTCGTGAAATACGCCATGGGAGAACACGCGAATTAGTTTATAATTCCCAAAATCGCATTCGTGTTGGGCGAAACGTTACAAAATTGTGCAAGCCAAGATCGACGTGGGTTCGGCTCCGAAAACCTGGAAATTTCAAACTGCGATACCAGTCCATTCTAACTTCAGAAGCCAGAGATCTCAAGTCTTAGAGGTCGGAAAGAGGTGTAACAACATCCTAGAAGAAGATTTGGTGCCAAGGAAGCGACTACCAGCAAATAAGAGCGTTGGCATCACCCGTAGCGGCTCCAGAGGCGAGGTCGGCGATATCTTAAAAGGTACGATTTGGCAGGTTCTTATGTGGTTGAAGTCCGGAAAGCCAGTGGGCTTCGTGAACACATGTTGCTAAAGAGATTCATCGTGTTTCCGATCCAGATACGTCCAAGTTCCAGAAAATTCAATATATATATATTTGCCAGTATGCAGGTTTTTTACCGACATCAGCGTACAACGGGCCAATTCTGTGGTATATTTGACCATTTTCACGAGGAGCAACTATATTTGCTCCCATTGATGCCATAGCCAAACTGCTGTTGTAATTCCTAACGTACTTGCGAAAATTGTTTGAGCGAGGATCACTTCCGGTCAAAAGATGTTCCAGTTGTATGGGACATAAATGCAGGTCTAGGAGCCTCACACTGTCAAAATTACAGCAGTCATTGAATTGCTCCTTGTGACGACCCCTTACCTCTGCTGCAAAATGTAAGGCTCCACAATGTTTGCACTCTACGTCCATGAAACCAAGTGTATCTTCTGCCAGATCCTGCAATAGCTCGCGGTTTTCTGTATTTTCACTTATAATACCATGAGTAGTCAAAGTTATGTCGAATATTTTTGCGGTGGTGTCACGAATGTCCATTGCGCTTTGGTACGATTAGGACGATTGCGATAGCACGAGTCTTAATCCCAAGCGCAATGGACATGAGTGGTGATACCACCGCAAAAATAATCTACTTAACTTTGACTAAGAATGGTATTCGAGGGACTATTTAATGAACCAAACTACTTTTTCAAATTAGTTTTCAGTAAATCTAGCAACAAGCTAAGCAATTTCTATAGTAACGGAACACTAATATTGACTTTTTCTAATAAAAATCGCATTTGTTAAAAATAGTCACTTGAATACCTTCTAGGAAGATATATCCACTTATATTTTTTTGATTGGTCAAGAAACGTCAGAATTCTGGATTTTCATTGGTCACTTTTTGACAGATGACAGGTGAATTGAATAGTCTAGGTAATCATTAATATGTCGCTATAATAAAAGAAAGAAATTGTTGCATTAACTAATAATTCTTGGTATATTGTTGATTAGCATACCTGAAGGGTTTACTTTTTCAGAATCATTAGACTGGAATGTCAGAACCTGAAAATTACAACCTTATACGGGTGCATATGTAGATTCTCCTGGAGTGCTTTCCAGCAAGTTCCATAAGAAATAAGAATAATTTTAAGTTTTGGATTTGCTATTTAGGTACCTGCTTAAATGTCTACCAGTTTGTGCAGTCAAAATCGCAAGGGATTTGTAAGGACTTCTCTCCATTCTAGTGTGAATATTCTCCATTCTAGTTTGAATATTATTCACAACTTCTTCTGCTAAATAGTAGGTTTACCTATAGACTTGTTTTCACAAAGACGTTGCTTGTTTTTAAAGCGAAGAACAAGAATTTGCAAAGGTGTCGTATTCGAAATAATTTATAGGTTATGTAACGTAAACTTCAGAGACACGCTTTGTAAGGGCGTGTTAAACGTAGCTCCTGGTTTTCTTGCCTGTGGCGCCTAGGTGCGTTTAGTAAGGCAGAAATGAATTACCTCTATTATTAAATGAAATGTACTTGTGTTCGTAGTTGTGTTTGTAGTTTTAAAAAACACAAGCAATAGGCATAATAAGTAATTGATTTCTATAATAATATCGCTATTAAAAGTAATGGGAAGTTTGTTTACAAAAACCCGAAAATAGAAACGGTCTAGTGCAACTATGGTACTTTCGCCCATTTAACAGGGCATGTAGTGTTGTGCGTCATTTAATAGTTATCATGTGTAAGAATATTAATATTTAAATGTACAATTAAAATACTCCTTGCGGAAAACAGTAGTTCCTACTAAAGCTGCGCTTCTGTTGTAAATGTTTTCTTCTAAATGTTACAAAGCTTTCCCACCCCTACATCCGAAAGTGGCAGTTTTCATACAGTCAAGTAGCCATGAAAATTGACAATATCATTCACCTGTTCGTTACTATGATGAACGTGTTTGTTGTGAAAATAATGCTCAATAATCAGTTACACAGTAATTTTAATCTAAAAAATACTTACTGACAATATGTCATTTTATCCTGAAAACTGACATTGTCAGTTGTCACAATAAAGCTGCCATTTCTTGAAATGCAAAAAATGTGTTTTTTGTCATCGTGGAAAAGAAGCGTACATAACTCGTTCGAATGTGTATCGTAAGCTCGTGTTTAAGTTACTCGGCTTTGCTATGCTTCGCCGCGTTTCTGAAATATACTGGCACGATATATGTCACTTTCGCGACTTGTTATGTAATATACTATTACAATTCGCCCCCATATAACAATTATTATCAATAATACAAATACGATATACATTATCATAGCAATTTTTAAATAAGAAATAGCTATTTAAGTAACAAATACATAATACCGCACTTTATTTAACAAAACTTTTTTATGGCCGAGCGAGTTTCGCGAGCTTTATGTTCGACTCCTAAAATCGAAAATAAATGAGTTTATAAATTTGACGTCTATTCTGTGACAAAACAAAATAATATTAGAGTACCTTGATGAAAATTGACAAGTATTTATTTTGACATTGACAGCTGACATGAAAGTACCTTATAGTACTAGTAAAATAAAGTCACGTACATCATAACACTAGTAAAAGAAAACAAACTTTAGTTTACTAGTACTATAAAGAGCTACGTTATCGCAGCAAAACTATGTCATAAACAGTACTTTTTAATGCAGCTGTACATAATAGCTATTTGTGCAACAAGTGCTAAAAGTGGCCGTTTATGCACGAGACAAGAGAGTTGTGAAACGAACCCGAAGGCTGAGTTTCATAACATGTCGAGTGCAATAACACGTTTAGCACGAGTTTGCTCCCAATATTTTTTCCACCGCCTTAAATTTACTGTTATTAATCCATAAATGTCGATTTAACAAAGGTATGCATTTATGACAGTCATCATTTATGTCACAATAAAGAGATGGCCTTGACGCACAAGTGAATGTTTCTGTAGTCACTAGCTGTCAAAGTCAGTTACGAAAGGTAATTATAAATGTACACATTTTACTTTATTCATTACATAACGCTCTAATTATTTAAAAAAACACTTTACCTCTAATGCAAGAAGTAACTAGAATAACTATAGAACTTTACTTCCAGTTTGAAATTGTGAATTCCACACCAGCTGTTTACTTTTAGCACACGGGCCAAAAGTAAACAGCTGATTTCACTTTTAACACGCTAAATTATAAAACGTCACTCTTAGTGAAAAACACTAGCGCTAAGAGGCCTACTTTTAGTAGTGGTCGTAGAAAAATATGTTTATTAAGGAATATCTAAATACATATAGGAAAACTAAAAAAATAGTAATAATTACTATTACCTATAAGCAGAAAAGTTAACCAATTGTAGTGTTTCTCTTCAATTATTATCTTCTAAATAATTTTATCTTCATGCAAGATTTCTTCGCTTAAGTCCCAACCAGAAGCCTTCATCAGGTACTGGGTTAAAATTTTTTACGCCTGGCTGTAGGGGAATTGTTGTTTTCTCGACTGGTACAATTTCAAATTTGCTTATAATTTCAGCTACTATGAGCTTGCTTTCAAGTAGAGCAAATCGTGAACCTAAAAACAGCGGAAAATAAGATAATCTTTAAAATAGTTTTTGTCTCTTACCGATACAGTTTCGAGGCCCGCTTCCAAACGGCAGGAAAGTAAATTGTTTAATGTTGTGTTTATTTTCCTCACTAAACCTCTCTGGGTCAAACCTATCGGGGTTTGGATAATACTGCGGATCGCGTTGTAGGGCAAAAATTGGAATAAAGAAAACAGTTCCAGCTTCCAAATGTAATGGTTTTTCACCAGGTTGATCTGGTTCTATGGTGTAGGGCCTTACAGACACCCTGTCAGCAATTACAAAAGGAGGCCACTTTCGTAACGTTTCTAAGGTCATATAATAATATTTATTACTCTACATTACTTGTAACTGAATTTTGATTACCTGAAATTACCATATCTAAATATTTCATGCCTAATATGGTTTCATATGTAAATCCATCTTTTGATTTCGCTAATGCCTCGTCGACTTCCTTTCGTAACGTTTCTTGAATATCAGGATTGGCAGCCAGTTCATAAACAGCGTAACACATAGTTGTAGAAACGCTGTCGAAGCCAGCAAAGAAGAAAATGAGAGCTTGTGCGGTCATATCGTCATTAGTTATTTCCGCTTTTTGGTAGTTCTGAGCTTTTCCTCTTTCGGATTCTTGAAGGATGGCGAACCCTGAATCTATGACTTCATTACTACCATTATCATTATTCAGACGACCTTTTCGAGATTCCATTAACAGATGGAGCATGTCAGGTCTTACGATTCCTTTTTCCTCTCGTATTCTTATTGAATTACTTATAACTGATCGGAAGAACTTGCTGACATTTTTAGTGAAAAATGGGACTCTGAATAACTGAAAATAAAAACGGATAGTTGAGGTATAAAATTTTGGAAGCTTAAACAAATGTTAGCATAGTTCGCTATTACTATTATGGACGATTGTATGGAGATGAATAAATTGCAGACCATATATAGAGAATATAGTTATTTAGAAGAAATTAGTATCTGTAATTCATAAAAGGGCTTAGCTCTTATTACTGGTAACTCAAACTCAGAATTTCTAGTAGATCAATATTATTTATAATTGTTATTTGACAAAATTATGTACTGAAGAACACATGATAATATTTTCCAAAACAGCTATATTTTAATTTGTTGAAATCTATAAAATTGACAAAGAGAAGTCAATCGCATTAAATGGATTACAAAAATAGAAAGGATAACATTTACATCTGCATTGCCTGGAAACTTAACAAGAAGAAGAAGCTACCTACCTTTGTCCTGTAATGATGTTTCTAATATTTCCCAAACTCTTACCTTTGCTATATATGGAAAGACCAAAAAAAGCGCAAAGCGCAATACTTTGATTCCACTAAAATCAGTGGCTTCCATGCCCATTAAGTAGAATTCATTTTCAGGTTCTCCTAATGAATCGCAAGTAACGCCAAAAGCTGTAGTTGCAATTACGTCGTTGGTAAACCTAGTTAAAGCGTCCTTCATTTCCACCGTAATTAAATTCCGATCGTCTTTCAGAAAGTGATTGGAAAACTGTGTTGAACATCTTTTCATTAGTTCGAACATCATTCTCATTTTACTGCTCGTAAAGGATGGACTTAACGTTGACCTCATTTCTTGCCACCTACAATTACGAATTACATAATATGAATTAGTTATAGTGAAGCTAAGAGACCTCTCATTGCAAAGAGATTTTTGCTCCATAACGGATCTACGTCCTCTGGAACGAACTGTCTGTGCTCAGGAAAAATCTCAAATTCTTTCACAGTAAGTTGCTTAATTAAATTTGGATCTCGAATTATTAATGATGGCGAGGTAAAGTTATAGAAACCTACATATCTAAAATGTATTTTTTTTATCATTTGTATTATATATTTCTAGATTAATAATTATATACCTGCTGTCGGGATAAGATTTGTAAGCATCATCCTGTATAAAACAATGGGCACGTGTTTGGAAAACAAACGATCCCACATTTCCAACAAAGGGCCATGGTTTTACAAAAGGCACTTCTCTTTCTTGCCAATATTTTAATGGTTTAAAACCGTATAAATATATTAGGTAGCACAATACACCGAGTAAAATTATAAACCACATTTTGCTGAGGTTTATAAAGTCAATTTGCACAATAGTTTTCTAGCAGCACTGTAGCATGTATTTACAGCTGTATATACTTAGAGTGAAAACTATGTAGCTATAATAAGTTATCGTAAAAAGATAATATCTGAATTGCTTTATCACATGTCGCTTATCAATGTCAATAGGTGCGATAATCATAGCTGACTCGTTTAAAACTTCTCTGCAGAATTTTTGGGGTATACTCATATCTTAATGTGTCGGCTAATTTTCGTTGCAATGTAGTAACGGGTAGACACAATTCTACGATTCCGGTGGAGGATAGGGCTACTTCAAGGAAGGTTCGCTGCCCACTTTACTCCATTAACCCTTTCGAGCCGGCGGTTTTTTTCAGTGATTTTCCGCACAGCCTGACGTTTTAGCATTGGCTCACAGACTGACGTCGGATAATTCCGACAGTGAAAACAAAGCGAAAAAAACGAATAATATGCTAATACTTGTATTTTAAATTTTAAAAAATAAAGTTTATAGAAAAGCAAAGTACCATACATTCTTCCAATATATTCCTAATATTAATAATAAGTAGAACAAGTCAAAAATAAACAAATAACAAAAATTATAAATGTAAAGAACACCGAAAAAATACAAAAATCGAACATTAAAATTTTTTAATTGTGTGGTATGTCTCGAAACAAGGAGCAACACATAAGCCTACGTTACAGTCTTTACACATATATCGAGATTCTTTTCTTTTTTTGGCTCCCATACTGGTGTTAGCACATACAAAACAGCGCCTCATAGCTCTTTTTGATTTTTCCGTGTCAGGTACTAAGGACGGAAAGTGACGCTCTGTCAGCCTTTTGAAGATGGCACCAACACGGCGAGGTACTTTATAGTCAAGCATATGCCTAAAAAAAGAGAATTTACATTTTACATTGCTATCCAAACACATATAAGATATAAACTTGCCTTTCTAAAATCTGACGAACAAGATTCAAGTGAAATACTGCTAGCGGCACTTTCTTCTGGGTTTGTGTCAAGTACAATGCATGGGAATTTAGAATACAAAGGTCCAAGGTATGGAAAAATAGTTTTTTATACCATTTTATGTTCTTTCTCATACAATCTATGCTGCTAACTAACATGTCCGAACGGTCCACAGCCCCCATATTTTCGTTTTAATCCACCACACACAAAGGTTTTTTTACGTTTTCTCCAGTTTTTCGGTCTAGCTTAGGTAAAGTAACTATTTCGTTTTCATGCATTGAAGAGAGCATGGTGACATCTCGACGGTCCTTCCACTTCAATGCTAATAACTTATCACAACTTTTCCAAATTGTCTCCCCTTTATTTAGTTTTGTCCTTAGTTCTGGCATACCTCTTCGATTTTGACGTACTGTTCCACAGGTATTGGTTTTTCTATTATGTAGAAATAACGACAATGAAGGACTAGTATAAAAATTATCAGTGTAGAGGGAATGTCCCTTATCCAGATATGGCGTCAACAATTTGATTACAACTGCACCTGTAACACCCAAAAAGGGGTTGGTCTCTGTATCAATCTCCGTTTCTTTACCAACATAAACAATAAAGTCTAGAATAAACCCTGTATCGCAATCGCATAAAACATACAATTTAATTCCAAAACGATGTCTCTTCGTTTTGATGTATTGTTTAAATACGAGACGTCCTTTGAATAGAACAAGACTTTCGTCGATAACTAGACACTCAAACGGGTACATTGCTGCCTTGAAATTTTCTTTTAGTTTTTCCAGCACATTTCTAATTTTAAATAGACGATCATGCTTTGGAGTTTCTTTATTGTTGCAGAAATGCAAATACCTGTATATTAAAGAAAATCTATCTCTTGACATGCATTGTCCAAAAATAGGAGAATTCATCAGAGGATCAGTGGACCAATAGTCATGTAGAGTTAATTTTTTATTTCTTGGCATGAGTAAATTTAGTGCCAAAAATACATAAAATTCTGACTTATCGAGGTGTTTCCAGTTTTTTGCGTTCTCTTCAGCATAACGATTTGTTTCCTGTAGAACTATGTCGACAATTTCGTCCGTAAAAATAATTGAGAAATAGTCTATTTCCGCTGAATTTTCATTGAGGTTCAAATCCGGATTTATTCCACTTTGCTCATCCATAAACGTATGTTTATCGGGTTTGAATTCGTTATTTGTTCCACGCTATTTCTGTTTGTCCCGTATTTATCTCCTCGGCGTCTTCGTACACAGTTCTCTCCTCGATGTCTTCGTGCACATTTCTCTCCTCGATGTCTTCGTACACATTTCTCTCACTATCGCTTGGGTTCTCTAGACATTCATCATCGCTTTCAACGCACTCACTTTCACTTGAACATTCAGGTGAATAATCGCTTGCACTATCACTCACAGGTTCTTCATCACTGACATAACTATATTCATCGCCCAGAACTTGCAATATTTCTTTAACCTCTTTAGGATCTAAACCACAAAAGTTGTCACCACTAACGTTTCGTTTAAATCTTTTAGGTCGCGACGCACCTGCTTCCTCTAACGAAGACATCTCGAATACTACTACAACACGTGCAGCGTAAAGTAGCTGCATTTATTACATTCGACTATAGTCGGATATATCCGACGGTGTCGGATTATTCCGACAGTCGTTTCTGAGCCACGCTAAGCGTGACGGAATAACTCGACGGTAGGTTCTCAGCCATGGTTACTTTTAAATGATGTCGGATTTACGCGACAACCGTCTGTTGAGCTGTAAAACCTGAAACGTGTATATCCGACACCCGTCTGTGAACCACAACAAGCCGGACCGGATATATCCGACATTCGGCTCGAAAGGGTTAATTACATTTTTCAACCATTTATCCTTTTAAACACCTAGGAATGCAACGGGAAACCACTTCAAATAATTTTCCAAGATAATCATCATGGTTGCACTCGATGTAAAATTATCTGGTTCACTAAATAGGTCTCCAGTCGGATCTTCAGGGTGGGCTTCCTCGAGAACAGCCACACACATAATTTAAATAAGAGAGAAACGAATAATAGTAAAATGAGATATAACATTGCTCTTATAAATAAGGAAACTCTTAGTTATTACACATAAAATAAAGTGACACTACGATCTTAGGACTATGTGAAACTAGAGTCTCTGTTAATGCAAGAGTTGGAACATGTACGTGATTTGTTTTGAATCCACAACCCATATGCAGTAGTTGATTTTAAAGTTTATATTTCTTATATACTGTTTTGAGGCTTTTGCGGGTACTCGAATAATTCTTGTTGACATAGAATTTCGGCTTAGACAGCGTAGTTTTTGTGGATAAACACCCAGCATTCTCTGACTTAATGTGCCTTGCACCTTGTGAACTCGAGCAAGGATCCACGTGATGGCCATGCTCTCTGTTGGCTTTGATAGTGGAGCCACCAAGCACCTTGCACAAGCTGCAAGGGACATTAAGCCAGAGAATGCTGGGTATTTATACTTCTTTCAAGTAAAACAAATAAATGTCAACAGGGGCAGGAAAATACAGTTTATGGGCTTTGTATGTGTTTTACATAGTATCTAGTATCCTAGAATTCAGAGTTTGAAAAAACAAAATACCTTGATTTTGTGAATACTAGATGTGTTTAGCTGACAGCGACTCCAATGCAGTTCATCCATATAAAACAGGATACTTTAGACCAACCTCCAACAGTAACTCCAAGACAGTAAGCATCCAAATGCAACTTGGATGTAGATGTTTTTACTCGGATAGTGACAAATCATCCGCAGACTTCACCTCACCAATCCCAAAGAACACTATTTTGCTGATCGTAGCTGTTCACTTTCTTCTTGTAATACCATTATTTTTATTCCTTCTCCAGTAGTTAATTTGTCACTTTATTTATAGTACAGCTTTTAAAATCTTTACTTTGACTTCAATTGATTTTTAATTTAATCACGTATACCCTTTTATACCATTTAAATAAGAAATTTCATTTTTAATAATTAGTTTATTTTCAAATTTTACTTTTTACCAAATCCTACATGTACATTTTCTAAATAAGAGAATTAGTTGTTATTTCTTAATTCAAATTCACCATAGTAATCTATTCACACAGTTTTTTTAAACTAACACTCCTGGATAATTTACATTACAATTTATTTATATTAACATTTCATGTGACTAATAAACACACGTGCAAGAAAGCTGGAGCTACACGCATGTACGTTACACATATACATGAAACATCAATAAAAACGTAGCAAAATAACAGCTACCCTGATTGGGCGCGAATTACACATCTAAACACATTCTTGCACACTCGCAAAGGCTTCCCGCAGCTGAACGCAAAACGTAATGGCGTTAACTGTAAAAATTTTACCTCGAACTGTGGCTGCTGTGCACCATTGAGTTGAGCAAGTCATTGACCCTGGACGGTAGAACGCGTGGAGATTTCCAAGGAATGTGAGAGGAAAAGCTCCTATTATTGCCCTTACGACGTTTAGTCTGCTGACGTCTCGTTTTCACAAATGGACTGAACGAACGCACCTTTGATAATCATGTACTTACCGGTATACGAATAAAATAACGTTCCTTAGAGACGCGCCCGCTTTCTTGATGCACTCGAAACCTCAAAACTTGTAGGTAGCACATTTGGTGCTGGTTTCTAGCCGTTTTATTTAGCTCGATTTATAGCAACTTGGCGCAATGAGTTACAGGAACGTCCGCCTCCAACTTTGGGAAGGTCTCGGCTGACGAATTTAAGTTGCCAATGCACCCACAGGGACGGACCAGCACGTTGGGTAATGAGAGTGTAGATTACTTTAATTTAATTTATAAGAATATGCATGTAAAAAGATCTCGTGTGGTACGCGCACACAACTTCTTTTTACAGTGATCTTATGATTAGCCAAAATTTTGATTTTTAATTTTTAAGCATTTGTCAAAAACTTTCAAAAATTACAAACTCTACCGAAACCATACAAAATAGAGCGCTAGTTGAAGAGACAAATCTCTAAAATTTTAAGCTGAATTCAAAACTGTAATAATATACCGGGTGTTCTATTTAAAATAGGAGTTAATAAAAAAAAGAAAAAACAAACGAAAGAAACCCATTTTAGAGGTTTTCAACTGGAAAGTTACCTGTCTCACATCAATACACATGAACAATGTAATAAAAATGTAAAAATTTGAAAAAAATTGTTACAGCTTTTTTTTTTTAAATAAAAAAAAAACTGAAAAACCACAAGAGGAAACGCCATACTTCCGGTTATGCGATTTTCTTCAAAAACTTGGTGTCGCATCTAGATAGTAGACATTCAACATAGTGGGTGTTAGATAAATATGATAAAGTTTCTATAGTGTATTGGACTATAAAATATATGCTAACCTAAATCACTAATGAGATTTTTTATTTATCAGCATGTAAACATAATTTGGTACAAAAACATGTCATACAATTTGTAAGTGGTTGAAAATTATGAAAATAAACGAGATTGTTAGCAGAGTGAGCGTTTCATGGGGTGGATAGGAGGTTTTCATCTAATGGAGTTCTAATTCGATAAGCTTGTCATTGAAGTGACATCTTATAACTTGCATCTAATCGAGGTTCGTTATACTAGGTCGTCGGTGCTTTGATGATTGTGGTAGCACGACGTGGATGGTGTTTGCTGCTGACAGTACTACTGGAAAAAGTTGATAGGTGCCTGGTCATGTTTTGGCCAGGAAGCCTTTGCGGATCCAGTTGTTTTTGGCGGAGTTCGTGCTGGGATTTGTTTGGACGTTGGGAAATCTTTGTGATATTGCTGGATGTGCTTGGCTTCGTAAAGGAGAGTATCGAGGTTCATGAACAGGTGACAGAATACAGGTATTTAAATAAAAACTGAAAAAAAGATAGAAAGAGTTATGTGAGATATTTTTAAAGAGGGAAGTACATACTATTTGATATTTGTTGAATAACAAGTAAATATAACGAGAAAGTATTTGTACTTGCATAATTCAAAGTGACAGGTGACAGACGTACAAGTTGTTCTGAAATAAGCTCAAATCAGGAATAGAAGCAGTCTAGATTATGAGCGAATCCTACCTGTGTTTCAGTTTAGAGTAAAAATGTTTCTATCGGAGTTAGCGATTTAATAATATTGATAATCCGTAATTATAAAAGGGCAAATAAGTTACTTGATTATTGTTATAACAAAAAACCATTTTAATATATAAAGACCATTGTAACATAGTCGATCAATACAATATATTGCACTGGCTACACTGTTTAAAATTGGGTTGTACCTTTTAATATGCAAACGTTGCACATATTAAGATGGCAGCGCCTGAGACTCTTTCAGGGGTTTGGGTTCAATTATCTAGTTACTTTGTTCTGAAAAAATGATTTTCAAGTATTTTTCAACTATTCATTCAAATTGAATGTCACCTCTAATGTCAATTAAATGTCAAGTTTCACATCTCAATGACGAATGCCCAATTCCAATAATAGTACATTAGAACTTTATATAATACGGTAAGTTATTGGTTCTTAATTAATTGCACCTTTTAAAATGTCTTTATTTGCTTTATAGTTGGTATAAACTAAGGAATTACCCACCTTGCAATATATCACTTCCAAAATGTTCAAGACTGCAACCTATCTTTTAGCCACAATCGACTCCTTCAATCCGCTTCTTGCAATGTAGCTCTCACGTACAAACATCCAGTGCTCGGGTCTCTGTCACCACCTTCCGAAATGGACCCTCTCTAAACAGCTCTCTGCAATGTAGCACTCACGTATGGATCACCAGTGTCAAGCTTTGTCCAATACCCCAAAACTCAAAATCCTTGACAGCAAACAGCTAATAGAACAAACCAGATCTGCTCCTGCCTCTGTCCTACCTTCCGGAATGGATCCTCTCGCTTCACCTACACTGCTATGGTCTTTCTACTCAGCAATACTTAGATTGATGTAACACCTTTTTTATTTATGTAACTTATCAAATGTATTCTTCTCAATAAAACTGTTCCAATTATTCACTTGTAAATAACAATTCTTGTACTCATTAAGTTTTACCACTTTGCCAATTATTTTCTATAATTAAATTCTTTGCTTCTCTTAATTGCTTCTTAATATTTAATTTTTTTATATACATCACGTAAATTTAGATTACCCTTCTTAGATAAGTCAAGACAATTTACATTAAAAGAGGGTTAAATTCGATATTTTTTAATTAGATCAAAACGATTTACATGTTTTTCAAGTTGTTATTTTCTAATAATGGGAACAAACTTTCTAACTATCATCTTTCCATTCTTAATGCCTCCTATATTCTAATCTTATTTGATATCTACCTACTTTAATTATATCCTTATCAGAATTTTGTATTTGTGATTAAATATTTTTTTTATATTCAAACCACCTGTAAATGTTCAATAGCTATCATTTCATTATTAACTTGCTCTAACTCAGATTTATTCATGAAACTTTTATAAACCAATTTCTTTTACACATTTTCATTTTATCTACGACCAACGTATAGTGTATCATAACAATATATACAATTTCAATGTTTTATTAAGGTTGGCCTTCTTTATGTACCTCGCTCGCGTGACCGTAAACTGCGGCTCACCCCAAAAAAGTCCTTAATTTAGTACTTGTAACATAAATAGCTATTACTTCCACTGAACTAAAGTTAAGGTCTAACTGGTCGCCTATGGATGCACTTGTCATAATGGTTTTTAAATGAGTAACCTCAAAAGCAATCAATCATCTAAAATTTTGAATATTTTGCACTTTTCTAGGTTGCAGTAAAAATAGTATGCATTATTTGGGTTAAAAGTGGCTTTGTTTGATTTGCAGTTTTTGCGTTAATATATAATTAAAATAATTTCCTGGTAAACAAAGTGACACGTTTAATCCAATAATAGTTATTTATGTACCAAGTCAGTAAAGTGATTCTTTATCGAACGAGTTTGAGATTATGAGTCTCGCTCGCTTCGGTCGCTCGACTCATAATCTCAGACTCGTTCGATAAAGACACTTTACTGACGTGGTGCATACAAAATTTTATCGGGAACTGTAAAAATTTATAATTTAAAAAAATTGAGATAACATTTATCACATTTTATTATGACAAAGTAAACAGATAGAAAAATAACAGCGAATACAAAACAAACTACTTATTATTTGTTATATTAAACGTGAACGTACACCCTGACGCATTATAAAAATTAATTCCTGAAGTCGAAGGAGTTTGAATTGAAAATGTTTGAGGATTATTATCTATGATCTATGTTAATAAATTGTAAATCTTGTGTAGAATTATCGTTGGTAACAGCTATGTTGTCAGTTTGATCTTCATCTAAAATCGTCTTTGCGATTTTCGTTTTATTGAGCACAGATTCCTCCACATAGGACTCTGCAATCGTGTCGCTTTTCCACCCTCCGTGGCGCTTTAAATTTTCCTTACTGCCGCCTGCGTTGGCATAGAGAGTGGCAGACATTCGACGAAAACAATGTCCCGTATAAAGTGATGGTTCTGGCAAATGCAGATAGTTCGCAATTTTGCTTGGTACACTACCAAAAGTATGGATTCCAACTGGCTGGACTGTGCATTTGCCATTTCTATAAGTTAGGAAAAATCGGTCGTGGGGCGTCTGTTTAGGACGCAAGCTAAATACTTGTTAAATAATTCTATGGATTTTACTTTTCCTTCAAACTCTGAAGTGATCACAAACAATCGAGGCCAGTTGGTCTTCGTTTTAGTTATACGAACAACCAGAATTGTTTCTTTGTGCTCTATGTCACTTACTTTTAAATTCAAAAGTTCTTCATTACGTAAAGCCCCAGTAATGCCAAACAAAACACAAAACTAAAATAATTACTACATTCATATCCAATTGGTTTTGAAAAGTTTGCATAAATTACCTTCATCACCAAGTAGATTTCATTCGGTGCATTTAGTAAAAATGTAAGTATTTCTTCTTGTGAAAGAGTTTTGGACTTTTTTGGAATATGATTTCTTTCTTTTTGTTTTAAAAAAGTTTTTTATATTTACTAATGTCAACGTCCTTTTTTGCTGAAAGGGTTGCTTTCACCATGGAATAATACGACCACATCAAAGAAGGAAAATCCTCTTTCGATAAATCGGAAAAATACATCAGTAAAGCGTTTTCACTATATTTTTTAATTCCGTGTTTTTTGCACCACTCCATGAATATGTCATATTGGCGATTGTATTTTTCGACTGATTTTTGTGGTAGAATTTCGAAAGTCGTCTCTAACGACTTCTGAATTTCAGGCGGCGTGCACTGAATGTCTTCTTCCATTACTTTTTATAAATAATTCGCGACAACACTTTTGCTGTTGGAGTCGTGACCTCGTGACAGCGACTAACAATTTTTGTTTAATGACATGCAGTCATGGCTATCTTGATAAATATTAGCTCTATTGACGGTTGGCGATAAAACAATGTACCTGTTTGTTTGCAATTCACATTTTTATATACAGGTTGCCTAAATATGTACGAAACACGGCAATTTCATTGGTTAGAAAACGTTTAAATACTATTTACTATAAGGGAAAGTTAAAATATCAACGATTTTGTAGCCTTACTATTTCTGCCATTCAACAGCAAACCGGGATCGCCTAAGTACCCTAAGTGACATATTATTTATGCAATGCAACCAGAATTTGTTGAATTACGTAACCTTTCAGTAATTGCCATTGCAGAATCTAATATATTGAAGTGGTTTAATGCTCGCAATTTAGTATGCATAGAGAAATATTGAACAAAGGCAATTCAACCACAGAGTTGAATATTTTACTTAATTGCAATCTAGACAGTAGTTGAAGTTATTAAATGCATTGAAAATGAGATACAAGAAGCATAATTAGAGGGATAAAGGCTAGCATAAGGAAAGCAGGTTTCAGAAGGGTTGAATTTGAAATTTGAGTAAAATAAAGATCTAAGGTGCCTAATATAATATAAGTAATATGATAGGTTTGAGCATATTTGAAGCGGGACCAAATGTAAGTAAATAATGCAAAAGGTTGGTTATGTGCATAATGAATATGAGCGTAGAGTTATTAATAAACATGCGGGCCAGTGAAAAGCAAGCAATCTGACAGGTAGATGGATATCAAAGCAAGATAAGATAGAATTTGCAAAAAAAATGCAGAACGAGGTCAACTGAAATTAAGAATAATTAGTGACGTGGTTAAAATGGAACTCAAGTGTGAGTGCAATTTAAAACTAGGTGTTCCTAGCAGAGCAGTGATAAATAACATTTTATGTGACAAGAAAGGAACATTTTTATCTATAAGAAATAAAGACAATTTCTAGTTTTAAGCAACAAACGTGTTAATGTTTTTTTTCCTTTATGTGAAATTGCAACCAAAACTGATTTTCTTTGAACAATATTAGATCGCGGTTACTAGGTAATGCGATGCTTTCTGTTAAATGATAGAAAATAATTCCTGGAATGTCAACTTGTGGGCAAATGATGCTCCTGATTGTTGGTGTTTTTATATAATAAGAGTTATTTGTAAAGTCTAAAAAGTATACAAAGTTATCCTACAAGTCACCGGGCATAAGTGCAAGTGTTATTAATTGTTTAACCTGTTTCCTACTATGACCAGACTGATACTGGCTTTCCAGACAGCTCAGAATGCCATATGGTACCAATAATAAACTCAAGCTTAATTATCCTGGAAAGAACACAAAATAATTTTTGTCAGTGTATCATATGTTTAGCTAAATACATCAAATTAAAGTGTATTCGATCAGACAACAAAATAAAAATGTAACAATGCTTATAAACAGCTCGAGTTTCCTCTACCGGTTTCGTTCGCTTAGATTTAGGGCCTGGTAGTCATTTTCGGACCAGTACATGAAGTAGCTCCGATGTCTCGTAGGCAGATCGACGGGCCTATATACAGAAAATGATAGTCAGCGAAAACCGCGTAATGGCGGTACGTAAACATTAAATTCCATCTTTGAATTGTTGAACGGACGAAAGCGTAGGCGATATCAAGTTAAATTACATGCCTACCTGGCAATGCTAGTGTTTATAGGCGGAACTGCAGATGTACTGTGGGCGAATGGCGAATTTATCTGGTTTTAACTGTGATAGAAGCTTCGCAAACTTATGTAGGTGAATTTCGATCAAATAATTGCTGGTTCTTGTCAGCGATGATCCCCGTCGAATTGCTCTCAATTCAAACGTGCGTAACTATGGAAGCCGGCCTCTGGCTCTCTAGGCTGGGCCTCCTAGTGCGCGTTTCGGCTTCGATGGTGCCAAGCGGCTCCGGACGCAACCAATGGGCTTAATTACGTCAGCTTCGTTGTTCGGGTCCTGGGAAATTAGCTCATGGACGGAACCGTCACCGGCGAGCTCGGTTTAAACCCCCTAGTAAGCAGGTACTGAGAATTGTCGTCGCCGATCTCGCTTTAGCTCTCTTATTAACTAGGTGTTGGACACCGTCGCCGTCGGGCCAAGGCGAGCCTTCTGAGGAACTAGGTGCTAGAAAACGTCACCGAAGAGTCTGACGTGACCCTCCTAGTACCCAACTGCTGGGAAATGTCACCGATGCGTCTGAAGTGACCCCCCTAGTGAGTAGGTGGTGGAAAACGTTACCGACTGGTCTTGGATGACCCTCCTAGCAACCAAATGCTGGACAGCTGCCAGGAGTCCCCTTGAAGGCTCTAGAGACCCTCATGAGTGAGAGTAGGCTAGGAGAAAGGTTTGGGGAAACTCTAGGAGAACTCTCGAAGAGTCCGGAGGCTCTCCTGAGCGCAATCAGGTCTGGAAGAGATTCGGAAAAAATTCTGCCTGGTAGTGGCTTTGTTTTCTCCTTATATACCCTGGGCTGGTGTACTCAGCGATTCATGCCGGTTCGTTAGAGCGGGGGATTTTTCCTTTAGATGCGCGGCGGAATACCTTCGACTCTCCGCGATGACGTCGTTTATCTCTTTCTGCGCGGACTAAAGATGCAGCGCCCCGATACCTAACGTGAAATACGACATGGGAGAACGCGCAAATTAATTTATAATTCCCAAAATCGCGTTCGTGTTGGGCGAAATGTTACAAAGTTATGCAAGCTAAGATCGACGTAGGTTCGGCTCCGAAAACTTGGACATTTCAAACTGCGATACCAGTCCATTCTAACTTCAGAAGCCAGAGATCTCAAGTCCTAGAGGTCGGAAAGAGGTGTAACAACATCCTAGAAGAAGATTTGGTGCCAAGGAATCGACTACCAGCAAATAAGAGCGTTGGCGTCATCCGTAGCGGCTCGAGAGGCGAGGTCGGCGATATTTTAAAAGGTACGATTTGGCAGGTTTTTATGTGGATGGAGTCCGGAAAATCAGTGGACTTCGAGAACACATGTTGCGATAGAGACACATCGTGTTTCTGAGCATCCAGATACGTCCAAGTTCCAGAAAATTCAATATATATATATTTGCCAGTATGCAGGTTTTTTACCTACATCGGGGTACACCGGGCCAATTTTGTGGTATATTTGACCATGTATTTTAAAGATATAGACCACTTTCACGTGGAGCAACTATATTTGCACCCATTGATGCCATAGCCAAACTGCTGTTGTAATTCCTAACGTACTTGCGAAAATTCCTTGAGCGAGGATCACTTCCGTTCAAAAGATGTTCCAGTTGTATGAGATATAACTACAGGTCTTCGAGCCTCACACTGTCAAAATTACAGCAGTCATTAAATTCCTCTCTGTGACGACCCCCTCCCTCTGCTGCAAAATGTAAGGCTTCACAATGTTTACACTCTACGTCCATGAAACCAAGTGCATCTTCTGGCAATATGTCATTTAATCCTGAAAACGATGCTAATCTACTGACATTGTCACAATCAAGCTGTCATTTCTTCAAATGCAAAAAATGTGTTTTTTGTCATCGTGGGAAAGAAGCGTACATAACTCGCTCGGATGTGTTTCGTACCTCAAATATATTGGCACGATATATGTCACTCTCGCGACTTGATATGTAATATACTATTACAGTTCGCCCCCATAATTACTGTCAATAATACAAATATATATTATCATAGCAATTTTTTTATAAGAAATAGCTATTTAAGTAACAAATACATAACACCGCACTTTATTTAACGAAATTTTTTTATGGCCGAGCAAGTTTCGCGAGCTTTATGTGCGACTCCTAAAATCGAAAATAATTGAGTTTATAAATTTGACCACTATTCTGTGACAAAACAATAGTAGTTTGTACAACAAGAGTGGATATGATGTCCATATCGCACGAGGATAAAGTTTGAGCACGACGCCGTAGGCGGAGTGCTCAATTATCCGAGGGCGATATGGACATTCCACTCGAGTTGTACAGTGTATTTTTTCTACGACCTATCAATGGAAAAGAATGGAAAATTAAAAGAAAATTTATTCAACGCTAATTAATAAGATATCTTACAACAAAATCACGTTTGCCACAAACAGGGCACAGCAGGGCGTGCCCATTGCAAAACAAACAATTAATGAAAGTTGCCTAGGTAATCACGACTAACGTGGTTTGTGATTGGTGTATTTCATATCCACCCTTGTGTGGATATGAAATCATATACGTTCAGTTAACTACAATTGCCTACATATCCATTCTGTAGATTGTGAAGAAAACAGAATATATACATGCGGGAGTAGAAAATAGTAGTTTGTACAACGAGAGTGGATATGATGTCCATATCGCACGAGGATAAAGTTTGAGCACGACGCCGTAGGCGGAGTGCTCAATTATCCGAGGGCGATATGGACATTCCACTCGAGTTGTACAGTGTATTTTTTCTACGACCTATCAATGGAAAAGAATGGAAAATTAAAAGAAAATTTATTCAACGCTAATTAATAAGATATCTTACAACAAAATCACGTTTGCCACAAACAGGGCACAGCAGGGCGTGCCCATTGCAAAACAAACAATTAATGAAAGTTGCCTAGGTAATCACGCCTAACGTGGTTTGTGATTGGTGTATTTCATATCCACCCTTGTGTGGATATGAAATCATATACGTTCAGTTAACTACAATTGCCTACATATCCATTCTGTAGATTGTGAAGAAAACAGAATATATACATGCGGGAGTAGAAAATAGTAGTTTGTACAACGAGAGTGGATATGGACATTCCACTCGAGTTGTACAGTGTATTTTTTCTACGACCTATCAATGGAAAAGAATGGAAAATTAAAAGAAAATTTATTCAACGCTAATTAATAAGATATCTTACAACAAAATCACGTTTGCCACAAACAGGGCACAGCAGGGCGTGCCCATTGCAAAACAAACAATTAATGAAAGTTGCCTAGGTAATCACGACTAACGTGGTTTGTGATTGGTGTATTTCATATCCACCCTTGTGTGGATATGAAATCATATACGTTCAGTTAACTACAATTGCCTACATATCCATTCTGTAGATTGTGAAGAAAACAGAATATATACATGCGGGAGTAGAAAATAGTAGTTTGTACAACGAGAGTGGATATGATGTCCCCGAGGGCGATATGGACATTCCACTCGAGTTGTACAGTGTATTTTTTCTACGACCTATCAATGGAAAAGAATGGAAAATTAAAAGAAAATTTATTCAACGCTAATTAATAAGATATCTTACAACAAAATCACGTTTGCCACAAACAGGGCACAGCAGGGCGTGCCCATTGCAAAACAAACAATTAATGAAAGTTGCCTAGGTAATCACGACTAACGTGGTTTGTGATTGGTGTATTTCATATCCACCCTTGTGTGGATATGAAATCATATACGTTCAGTTAACTACAATTGCCTACATATCCATTCTGTAGATTGTGAAGAAAACAGAATATATACATGCGGGAGTAGAAAATAGTAGTTTGTACAACGAGAGTGGATATGATGTCCATATCGCACGAGGATAAAGTTTGAGCACGACGCCGTAGGCGGAGTGCTCAATTATCCGAGGGCGATATGGACATTCCACTCGAGTTGTACAGTGTATTTTTTCTACGACCTATCAATGGAAAAGAATGGAAAATTAAAAGAAAATTTATTCAACGCTAATTAATAAGATATCTTACAACAAAATCACGTTTGCCACAAACAGGGCACAGCAGGGCGTGCCCATTGCAAAACAAACAATTAATGAAAGTTGCCTAGGTAATCACGCCTAACGTGGTTTGTGATTGGTGTATTTCATATCCACCCTTGTGTGGATATGAAATCATATACGTTCAGTTAACTACAATTGCCTACATATCCATTCTGTAGATTGTGAAGAAAACAGAATATATACATGCGGGAGTAGAAAATAGTAGTTTGTACAACGAGAGTGGATATGGACATTCCACTCGAGTTGTACAGTGTATTTTTTCTACGACCTATCAATGGAAAAGAATGGAAAATTAAAAGAAAATTTATTCAACGCTAATTAATAAGATATCTTACAACAAAATCACGTTTGCCACAAACAGGGCACAGCAGGGCGTGCCCATTGCAAAACAAACAATTAATGAAAGTTGCCTAGGTAATCACGACTAACGTGGTTTGTGATTGGTGTATTTCATATCCACCCTTGTGTGGATATGAAATCATATACGTTCAGTTAACTACAATTGCCTACATATCCATTCTGTAGATTGTGAAGAAAACAGAATATATACATGCGGGAGTAGAAAATAGTAGTTTGTACAACGAGAGTGGATATGATGTCCCCGAGGGCGATATGGACATTCCACTCGAGTTGTACAGTGTATTTTTTCTACGACCTATCAATGGAAAAGAATGGAAAATTAAAAGAAAATTTATTCAACGCTAATTAATAAGATATCTTACAACAAAATCACGTTTGCCACAAACAGGGCACAGCAGGGCGTGCCCATTGCAAAACAAACAATTAATGAAAGTTGCCTAGGTAATCACGACTAACGTGGTTTGTGATTGGTGTATTTCATATCCACCCTTGTGTGGATATGAAATCATATACGTTCAGTTAACTACAATTGCCTACATATCCATTCTGTAGATTGTGAAGAAAACAGAATATATACATGCGGGAGTAGAAAATAGTAGTTTGTACAACGAGAGTGGATATGATGTCCATATCGCACGAGGATAAAGTTTGAGCACGACGCCGTAGGCGGAGTGCTCAATTATCCGAGGGCGATATGGACATTCCACTCGAGTTGTACAGTGTATTTTTTCTACGACCTATCAATGGAAAAGAATGGAAAATTAAAAGAAAATTTATTCAACGCTAATTAATAAGATATCTTACAACAAAATCACGTTTGCCACAAACAGGGCACAGCAGGGCGTGCCCATTGCAAAACAAACAATTAATGAAAGTTGCCTAGGTAATCACGCCTAACGTGGTTTGTGATTGGTGTATTTCATATCCACCCTTGTGTGGATATGAAATCATATACGTTCAGTTAACTACAATTGCCTACATATCCATTCTGTAGATTGTGAAGAAAACAGAATATATACATGCGGGAGTAGAAAATAGTAGTTTGTACAACGAGAGTGGATATGGACATTCCACTCGAGTTGTACAGTGTATTTTTTCTACGACCTATCAATGGAAAAGAATGGAAAATTAAAAGAAAATTTATTCAACGCTAATTAATAAGATATCTTACAACAAAATCACGTTTGCCACAAACAGGGCACAGCAGGGCGTGCCCATTGCAAAACAAACAATTAATGAAAGTTGCATAGGTAATCACGCCTAACGTGGTTTGTGATTGGTGTATTTCATATCCACCCTTGTGTGGATATGAAATCATATACGTTCAGTTAACTACAATTGCCTACATATCCATTCTGTAGATTGTGAAGAAAACAGAATATATACATGCGGGAGTAGAAAATAGTAGTTTGTACAACGAGAGTGGATATGATGTCCATATCGCACGAGGATAAAGTTTGAGCACGACGCCGTAGGCGGAGTGCTCAATTATCCGAGGGCGATATGGACATTCCACTCGAGTTGTACAGTGTATTTTTTCTACGACCTATCAATGGAAAAGAATGGAAAATTAAAAGAAAATTTATTCAACGCTAATTAATAAGATATCTTACAACAAAATCACGTTTGCCACAAACAGGGCACAGCAGGGCGTGCCCATTGCAAAACAAACAATTAATGAAAGTTGCCTAGGTAATCACGACTAACGTGGTTTGTGATTGGTGTATTTCATATCCACCCTTGTGTGGATATGAAATCATATACGTTCAGTTAACTACAATTGCCTACATATCCATTCTGTAGATTGTGAAGAAAACAGAATATATACATGCGGGAGTAGAAAATAGTAGTTTGTACAACGAGAGTGGATATGATGTCCATATCGCACGAGGATAAAGTTTGAGCACGACGCCGTAGGCGGAGTGCTCAATTATCCGAGGGCGATATGGACATTCCACTCGAGTTGTACAGTGTATTTTTTCTACGACCTATCAATGGAAAAGAATGGAAAATTAAAAGAAAATTTATTCAACGCTAATTAATAAGATATCTTACAACAAAATCACGTTTGCCACAAACAGGGCACAGCAGGGCGTGCCCATTGCAAAACAAACAATTAATGAAAGTTGCCTAGGTAATCACGCCTAACGTGGTTTGTGATTGGTGTATTTCATATCCACCCTTGTGTGGATATGAAATCATATACGTTCAGTTAACTACAATTGCCTACATATCCATTCTGTAGATTGTGAAGAAAACAGAATATATACATGCGGGAGTAGAAAATAGTAGTTTGTACAACGAGAGTGGATATGGACATTCCACTCGAGTTGTACAGTGTATTTTTTCTACGACCTATCAATGGAAAAGAATGGAAAATTAAAAGAAAATTTATTCAACGCTAATTAATAAGATATCTTACAACAAAATCACGTTTGCCACAAACAGGGCACAGCAGGGCGTGCCCATTGCAAAACAAACAATTAATGAAAGTTGCCTAGGTAATCACGACTAACGTGGTTTGTGATTGGTGTATTTCATATCCACCCTTGTGTGGATATGAAATCATATACGTTCAGTTAACTACAATTGCCTACATATCCATTCTGTAGATTGTGAAGAAAACAGAATATATACATGCGGGAGTAGAAAATAGTAGTTTGTACAACGAGAGTGGATATGATGTCCCCGAGGGCGATATGGACATTCCACTCGAGTTGTACAGTGTATTTTTTCTACGACCTATCAATGGAAAAGAATGGAAAATTAAAAGAAAATTTATTCAACGCTAATTAATAAGATATCTTACAACAAAATCACGTTTGCCACAAACAGGGCACAGCAGGGCGTGCCCATTGCAAAACAAACAATTAATGAAAGTTGCCTAGGTAATCACGACTAACGTGGTTTGTGATTGGTGTATTTCATATCCACCCTTGTGTGGATATGAAATCATATACGTTCAGTTAACTACAATTGCCTACATATCCATTCTGTAGATTGTGAAGAAAACAGAATATATACATGCGGGAGTAGAAAATAGTAGTTTGTACAACGAGAGTGGATATGATGTCCATATCGCACGAGGATAAAGTTTGAGCACGACGCCGTAGGCGGAGTGCTCAATTATCCGAGGGCGATATGGACATTCCACTCGAGTTGTACAGTGTATTTTTTCTACGACCTATCAATGGAAAAGAATGGAAAATTAAAAGAAAATTTATTCAACGCTAATTAATAAGATATCTTACAACAAAATCACGTTTGCCACAAACAGGGCACAGCAGGGCGTGCCCATTGCAAAACAAACAATTAATGAAAGTTGCCTAGGTAATCACGCCTAACGTGGTTTGTGATTGGTGTATTTCATATCCACCCTTGTGTGGATATGAAATCATATACGTTCAGTTAACTACAATTGCCTACATATCCATTCTGTAGATTGTGAAGAAAACAGAATATATACATGCGGGAGTAGAAAATAGTAGTTTGTACAACGAGAGTGGATATGGACATTCCACTCGAGTTGTACAGTGTATTTTTTCTACGACCTATCAATGGAAAAGAATGGAAAATTAAAAGAAAATTTATTCAACGCTAATTAATAAGATATCTTACAACAAAATCACGTTTGCCACAAACAGGGCACAGCAGGGCGTGCCCATTGCAAAACAAACAATTAATGAAAGTTGCCTAGGTAATCACGACTAACGTGGTTTGTGATTGGTGTATTTCATATCCACCCTTGTGTGGATATGAAATCATATACGTTCAGTTAACTACAATTGCCTACATATCCATTCTGTAGATTGTGAAGAAAACAGAATATATACATGCGGGAGTAGAAAATAGTAGTTTGTACAACGAGAGTGGATATGATGTCCCCGAGGGCGATATGGACATTCCACTCGAGTTGTACAGTGTATTTTTTCTACGACCTATCAATGGAAAAGAATGGAAAATTAAAAGAAAATTTATTCAACGCTAATTAATAAGATATCTTACAACAAAATCACGTTTGCCACAAACAGGGCACAGCAGGGCGTGCCCATTGCAAAACAAACAATTAATGAAAGTTGCCTAGGTAATCACGACTAACGTGGTTTGTGATTGGTGTATTTCATATCCACCCTTGTGTGGATATGAAATCATATACGTTCAGTTAACTACAATTGCCTACATATCCATTCTGTAGATTGTGAAGAAAACAGAATATATACATGCGGGAGTAGAAAATAGTAGTTTGTACAACGAGAGTGGATATGATGTCCATATCGCACGAGGATAAAGTTTGAGCACGACGCCGTAGGCGGAGTGCTCAATTATCCGAGGGCGATATGGACATTCCACTCGAGTTGTACAGTGTATTTTTTCTACGACCTATCAATGGAAAAGAATGGAAAATTAAAAGAAAATTTATTCAACGCTAATTAATAAGATATCTTACAACAAAATCACGTTTGCCACAAACAGGGCACAGCAGGGCGTGCCCATTGCAAAACAAACAATTAATGAAAGTTGCCTAGGTAATCACGCCTAACGTGGTTTGTGATTGGTGTATTTCATATCCACCCTTGTGTGGATATGAAATCATATACGTTCAGTTAACTACAATTGCCTACATATCCATTCTGTAGATTGTGAAGAAAACAGAATATATACATGCGGGAGTAGAAAATAGTAGTTTGTACAACGAGAGTGGATATGGACATTCCACTCGAGTTGTACAGTGTATTTTTTCTACGACCTATCAATGGAAAAGAATGGAAAATTAAAAGAAAATTTATTCAACGCTAATTAATAAGATATCTTACAACAAAATCACGTTTGCCACAAACAGGGCACAGCAGGGCGTGCCCATTGCAAAACAAACAATTAATGAAAGTTGCATAGGTAATCACGCCTAACGTGGTTTGTGATTGGTGTATTTCATATCCACCCTTGTGTGGATATGAAATCATATACGTTCAGTTAACTACAATTGCCTACATATCCATTCTGTAGATTGTGAAGAAAACAGAATATATACATGCGGGAGTAGAAAATAGTAGTTTGTACAACGAGAGTGGATATGATGTCCATATCGCACGAGGATAAAGTTTGAGCACGACGCCGTAGGCGGAGTGCTCAATTATCCGAGGGCGATATGGACATTCCACTCGAGTTGTACAGTGTATTTTTTCTACGACCTATCAATGGAAAAGAATGGAAAATTAAAAGAAAATTTATTCAACGCTAATTAATAAGATATCTTACAACAAAATCACGTTTGCCACAAACAGGGCACAGCAGGGCGTGCCCATTGCAAAACAAACAATTAATGAAAGTTGCCTAGGTAATCACGACTAACGTGGTTTGTGATTGGTGTATTTCATATCCACCCTTGTGTGGATATGAAATCATATACGTTCAGTTAACTACAATTGCCTACATATCCATTCTGTAGATTGTGAAGAAAACAGAATATATACATGCGGGAGTAGAAAATAGTAGTTTGTACAACGAGAGTGGATATGATGTCCATATCGCACGAGGATAAAGTTTGAGCACGACGCCGTAGGCGGAGTGCTCAATTATCCGAGGGCGATATGGACATTCCACTCGAGTTGTACAGTGTATTTTTTCTACGACCTATCAATGGAAAAGAATGGAAAATTAAAAGAAAATTTATTCAACGCTAATTAATAAGATATCTTACAACAAAATCACGTTTGCCACAAACAGGGCACAGCAGGGCGTGCCCATTGCAAAACAAACAATTAATGAAAGTTGCCTAGGTAATCACGCCTAACGTGGTTTGTGATTGGTGTATTTCATATCCACCCTTGTGTGGATATGAAATCATATACGTTCAGTTAACTACAATTGCCTACATATCCATTCTGTAGATTGTGAAGAAAACAGAATATATACATGCGGGAGTAGAAAATAGTAGTTTGTACAACGAGAGTGGATATGATGTCCATATCGCACGAGGATAAAGTTTGAGCACGACGCCGTAGGCGGAGTGCTCAATTATCCGAGGGCGATATGGACATTCCACTCGAGTTGTACAGTGTATTTTTTCTACGACCTATCAATGGAAAAGAATGGAAAATTAAAAGAAAATTTATTCAACGCTAATTAATAAGATATCTTACAACAAAATCACGTTTGCCACAAACAGGGCACAGCAGGGCGTGCCCATTGCAAAACAAACAATTAATGAAAGTTGCCTAGGTAATCACGCCTAACGTGGTTTGTGATTGGTGTATTTCATATCCACCCTTGTGTGGATATGAAATCATATACGTTCAGTTAACTACAATTGCCTACATATCCATTCTGTAGATTGTGAAGAAAACAGAATATATACATGCGGGAGTAGAAAATAGTAGTTTGTACAACGAGAGTGGATATGATGTCCATATCGCACGAGGATAAAGTTTGAGCACGACGCCGTAGGCGGAGTGCTCAATTATCCGAGGGCGATATGGACATTCCACTCGAGTTGTACAGTGTATTTTTTCTACGACCTATCAATGGAAAAGAATGGAAAATTAAAAGAAAATTTATTCAACGCTAATTAATAAGATATCTTACAACAAAATCACGTTTGCCACAAACAGGGCACAGCAGGGCGTGCCCATTGCAAAACAAACAATTAATGAAAGTTGCCTAGGTAATCACGCCTAACGTGGTTTGTGATTGGTGTATTTCATATCCACCCTTGTGTGGATATGAAATCATATACGTTCAGTTAACTACAATTGCCTACATATCCATTCTGTAGATTGTGAAGAAAACAGAATATATACCTGCGGAAGTAGAAAATAGTAGTTTGTACAACGAGAGTGGATATGATGTCCATATCGCACGAGGATAAAGTTTGAGCACGACGCCGTAGGCGGAGTGCTCAATTATCCGAGGGCGATATGGACATTCCACTCGAGTTGTACAGTGTATTTTTTCTACGACCTATCAATGGAAAAGAATGGAAAATTAAAAGAAAATTTATTCAACGCTAATTAATAAGATATCTTACAACAAAATCACGTTTGCCACAAACAGGGCACAGCAGGGCGTGCCCATTGCAAAACAAACAATTAATGAAAGTTGCCTAGGTAATCACGCCTAACGTGGTTTGTGATTGGTGTATTTCATATCCACCCTTGTGTGGATATGAAATCATATACGTTCAGTTAACTACAATTGCCTACATATCCATTCTGTAGATTGTGAAGAAAACAGAATATATACATGCGGAAGTAGAAAATAGTAGTTTGTACAACGAGAGTGGATATGATGTCCATATCGCACGAGGATAAAGTTTGAGCACGACGCCGTAGGCGGAGTGCTCAATTATCCGAGGGCGATATGGACATTCCACTCGAGTTGTACAGTGTATTTTTTCTACGACCTATCAATGGAAAAGAATGGAAAATTAAAAGAAAATTTATTCAACGCTAATTAATAAGATATCTTACAACAAAATCACGTTTGCCACAAACAGGGCACAGCAGGGCGTGCCCATTGCAAAACAAACAATTAATGAAAGTTGCCTAGGTAATCACGCCTAACGTGGTTTGTGATTGGTGTATTTCATATCCACCCTTGTGTGGATATGAAATCATATACGTTCAGTTAACTACAATTGCCTACATATCCATTCTGTAGATTGTGAAGAAAACAGAATATATACATGCGGGAGTAGAAAATAGTAGTTTGTACAACGAGAGTGGATATGATGTCCATATCGCACGAGGATAAAGTTTGAGCACGACGCCGTAGGCGGAGTGCTCAATTATCCGAGGGCGATATGGACATTCCACTCGAGTTGTACAGTGTATTTTTTCTACGACCTATCAATGGAAAAGAATGGAAAATTAAAAGAAAATTTATTCAACGCTAATTAATAAGATATCTTACAACAAAATCACGTTTGCCACAAACAGGGCACAGCAGGGCGTGCCCATTGCAAAACAAACAATTAATGAAAGTTGCCTACGTAATCACGCCTAACGTAGTTTGTGATTGGTGTATTTCATATCCACCCTTGTGTGGATATGAAATCATATACGTTCAGTTAACTACAATTGCCTACATATCCATTCTGTAGATTGTGAAGAAAACAGAATATATACATGCGGGAGTAGAAAATAGTAGTTTGTACAACGAGAGTGGATATGATGTCCATATCGCACGAGGATAAAGTTTGAGCACGACGCCGTAGGCGGAGTGCTCAATTATCCGAGGGCGATATGGACATTCCACTCGAGTTGTACAGTGTATTTTTTCTACGACCTATCAATGGAAAAGAATGGAAAATTAAAAGAAAATTTATTCAACGCTAATTAATAAGATATCTTACAACAAAATCACGTTTGCCACAAACAGGGCACAGCAGGGCGTGCCCATTGCAAAACAAACAATTAATGAAAGTTGCCTAGGTAATCACGCCTAACGTGGTTTGTGATTGGTGTATTTCATATCCACCCTTGTGTGGATATGAAATCATATACGTTCAGTTAACTACAATTGCCTACATATCCATTCTGTAGATTGTGAAGAAAACAGAATATATACATGCGGGAGTAAAAAATAGTAGTTTGTACAACGAGAGTGGATATGATGTCCATATCGCACGAGGATAAAGTTTGAGCACGACGCCGTAGGCGGAGTGCTCAATTATCCGAGGGCGATATGGACATTCCACTCGAGTTGTACAGTGTATTTTTTCTACGACCTATCAATGGAAAAGAATGGAAAATTAAAAGAAAATTTATTCAACGCTAATTAATAAGATATCTTACAACAAAATCACGTTTGCCACAAACAGGGCACAGCAGGGCGTGCCCATTGCAAAACAAACAATTAATGAAAGTTGCCTAGGTAATCACGACTAACGTGGTTTGTGATTGGTGTATTTCATATCCACCCTTGTGTGGATATGAAATCATATACGTTCAGTTAACTACAATTGCCTACATATCCATTCTGTAGATTGTGAAGAAAACAGAATATATACATGCGGGAGTAGAAAAAATTATATTAGAGTACCTTGATGAAAATTGACAAGTATTTATTTTGACATTGACAGCTGAGATGAAGATACTTTATAGTACTAGTAAAATAAAGTCACGTACATTATTATACTAGTAAAATAACACAAACTTTAGTTTACTAGTACTATAAGGAGCTACGTTATCGCAGCAAAACTATGTCATAAACAGTACTTTTTAATGCAGTTACACTAAATAGCAATTTGTGCAACAAGTGCTAAAAGTGGCCGTTTATGCACGAGACAAGAAAATTATGTAACGAAGCCGAAGGCTGAGTTTCATAACATGTCGATTGCAATAACACTTTTATCACGAGTTTGCTCACAATATTTTTTCTACCACCTTAAATTTACTGTTATTAATCCATAAATGTCGATTTAACAAATGTTTGCATTTACGACAGTCACCATTTATGTCACAAGAAAGAGATGGCCTTGACGTGCAGGTGAATGTTTCTGGAGCCAGTAGCTGTCAAAGTCAGTTATGAAAGGTAATTATAAATGTACACATTTTACTTTATTCATTACATAACGCTCTAATTATTTAAAAAACATTTTACCTCTAACGCAAGAAGTAACTAGAATAACTTTAAAACTTTACTTCCAGTTGGAAATTGTGAATTCCACATCAGCTGTTTACTTTTAGCACACGCGCCAAAAGCAAACAGCTGATTTCACTTTTAACACGCTAAATTGTAAAACGTCACTTTTAGTGAAAAACGCTAGCGCTAAGAGGCCTACTTTTAGTAGTGGTCCTAGAAAAATATGTTTGTTAAGGAATATCTAAATACATATAGGAAAACTAAAAAAATAGTAATAATTACTATTACCTATAAGCAGAAAAATTAATCAATTATAGTGTTTCACTTCAATTATTATCTCCTAAATAATTTAATCTTTATGCAAGATTTCTTCGCTTAAGTCCCAACCAGAAGCCTTCATCAGGTATCGGGTTAAAATTTTTTACGCCTGGCTGTAGGGGAATTGTAGTTTTCTCGACTGGTACAATTTCAAATTTGCTTATAATTTCAGCTACGATAAGCTTGCTTTCAAGTAGAGCAAATCGTGAACCTGAAAACAAGGGAAAATAAGATAATCTTTAAAATAGTCTTTGTCTCTTACCGATAGTTTCGAGGCCCGCTTCCAAACGGCAGGTAAGTAAATTGTTTAATGTTGTGTTTACTTTCCTCACTAAACCTCTCTGGGTCAAACCTATCGGGGTCTGGATAATACTGCGGATCGCGTTGTATGGCAAAAATTGGAATAAAGAAAACAGTTCCAGCTTCCAAATGCAACGGTTTTTCACCAGGTTGATCTGGTTCTATGGTGTAGGGCCTTACAGACACCCTATCCGTAACTACAAACGGTGGCCACTTTCGTAACGTTTCTAAGGTCATATAATCAGATTTAT
>CALNHX010008674.1:0-57992 GCA_940337035.1 Agriotes lineatus
TAAACATCTTGATGAACCTGTACCTGTCGTGACGCAATCATTAGCGACCGGTGAATATGAAGGAAAACGCTGCTTAAAATAGTTTTCCTTCACTTTATTTGATAGGTGTTTCTTTATCTTCAATTCTTCCAATATGGATTTATCGGCTCTGTATTTTTACGATCAAATGTTTTTGTTTATTTCCATTATTGTCTGTATTCTCTGCTTATTCTAGTGAGCCTGTCTACAATGTCATGTAGTTTCTCATCTGGAGAGGCATTTCTGCGTACCGTAAATTTGTAATCATTATTCCTCCTATAGATATGACATCAGTTCATCCATCCATTACCTCACTATCATGCTCACTGTATGTGTATATGTTAAGAGTCCCTATTTCTTCTAGTATTTGCTATATTTTTCTTCGCTTTATTTTATCGAAGACCTTAAAGAAGTCTATAAAGCACAGGTTTCACTTTGTACTGCTTGGTCTTTTCTATCACTTGTCTGACATTGATTATTTGCCCCTACTTCTTTCCTCTGGTATAAATCCTCGTGCATTTAAAATTTTTGGCAGTATATGTTTCTTGTGAAGTGGGATGAATATTAATTGGCACCGTCCCGGTCTCTCCCATTACTTTTAGTATCTTTGCTGTAATTCAATCTGGCCTTGTAGCTTTATTATTATTTAGTTTAGTTATGGTTCGTCTGACATCCGATTTCAATATCTCTGGCTCTTTTCGTTCAACATGGTTATTATATTTTCTTCACTGCTTGTCTATTGTGCTATATTTTAATAAAAATTTTGCTTATAGCCCCTCCATATTTCTAGTATTTCAGGAATATTTGTTACGATTTCTTTGTTCCCATTCTCAATTGTTTGAGTGTACGGCTTGAATTCTCTAGCTAAATATCGAACTCTCTCAAACATTCATGTTCATGTTGGTTTGTATGATTCTTCATGCTTTTTATTTATGGTGTCTACATATTCTGCTGTTTAAAGTGTGCTGCTAGCCTGCAAGTAATTCATCACAAGGGAGGTTTGTGGATGTTCGAGGTGTGACGTCATATACAACTGGCACCAAAACCAAATTATTCTCTGTTTCGGACTTCTAAGGGGTAGTTTGCAAAAAGAGTCTGTGGCGCATCTTCCCCCCTTTTGTTTTGTTTACAATTACTAACGGTTGCAACAGCATCTTGAACTAATCTACAATGCACTGAATTGAACCCTCCCTCCCACTAAGTTTAGCTGGCCAACTTCCTGTTACAGGACTGTTGTAGCGTAATTAGGGTGAGTTTTGGCGGTATTTTATCAAGTTGCCTTTTTGATTTTGTCGAAGTGTCTTAAATACCGATTTAGATTGTAAAAAAGAATGGCCGAATGGAAAAAAATATCGACAGCCACAAAACTGCGCTTTATGGATGTAAAACTTGAATCCTGATTAGTACCAGTGTTAAAAAATTGGAAGTATGAAAAAGAAATGCTGATGAGAATCTATGGAGGAATTGAAAATGCAATTATGAAAGAGAAGAGCAAATCAAGAGGTGATGGATATGTATGGGAAGTCAAACATAGCATAAGTGATTAAAAAACACTGAGCCAGATGGTTGAACATGTTCTCCATAAAAAGTGGTTTTTTATAATGCTATAACTTGAAAACAAACAAAATCAGATAACATTGATTTTTTTACATTATTATTACGTGTGAACTGGAATTTGGCGTGTTCCTCCCGACTCACCCTGTATAGTTTTTTGTATAATATTTAGTTTTAGCAAAGAATATAGATCTATATTCTTTGGTTTTAGTATTAAAAAAAATCTTTCCATTTTCATAGATAGCCTACTACAAACATCGCCTAGAAATCGAAGCATTCCTGAACCAACAGAAGGAAGCAGAAGCAAACGAGCGGAAGGCGGCGAAGCAGGGTGGCCTGCTGCAAACATGCAGCTGCTGCTACGATGAAGAGGTAATGCCGCAGGAGATCTATACGTGCGAAAACGGATGCGTGTTTTGTAAGGACTGCGCCCGTAGGGGTGCCGAAGTGGCTTTCGGTGATGGCAAGCTGGACTTTGCCTGTCTCAACCACTGCGCCTCTCACTTCAGCTTGCAGACCTTACAGGTGAATTTTTATTTATTTTAATTTCGGCTGTTCTGTGTAATAAAAGCGTTCCGCAGGCTGTGCTGCAGCCCAAGATGTTTTCTAAGGTGGCGCTGAAGAAACAACTGGAGGAAGTCAAAGCTGCCGGAATTGAGGATCTGGAAATGTGTCCTTTCTGCGATTTTGCTAGCATTCCAGCGAGAGAGGACAAGCTCTTCCGGTGCTTCAACCCCGAGTGTATGAAGGAGTCGTGTCGCCAATGCAAGGAACCGTCGCATGTTCCTCTACGTTGTGAAGAAGTAGAAAAGGATGATGATGTTAAGAAGCGCACGTACATCGAAAATAAGATGGACGGAGGCTCTTTTGAGGTAAGTGACATTTTCAGTGCCACTCTACATTTTATTGAACTGTCTGTGACAAATTATCAATACTACTGATAAATGATAAAAAAGAATCTCTGTTGTATTCGACTGCCATAAAAAAACCTCAAGATGTGATATGGGCTACTTTCTGATAGTAAACTTTATATGCCACACAAGAGGATCTCTAATGACTTGGGGGGAAGTGGGGACTCGGCCCTTTAGTAAAAATATGCTAAAAACGGTATTTATACACGAATCTTTACCTTTTTTATATTTCAATTCTGCATCTCTTTTGTGTTACTATGGAAACGAATAAGTTGCCAACCTCGTTAAAATCCTCTAACATACGTAAGTATTAACCAGAAGAATTGTCAAACAGACAAATTCAAAATATGCTTGTCGACATTGTTTGCCTAACAAGAAAGTGCAAAATTTCTATTATCTCATTTATATAACGAAGATACAAGTTGTTGTGATTTTTGATGCTTGTACCTATCCAAAAAAAAAAAAACAAAGGCTATGAAAATAGAGCAATCTGATGTTACAAATATCTTCTGAATATATAAGTAAATATGATATTGTTTTTGCATTTCGTAAATAACTTTGATTATTTCGTTCATATCCATAATAATGCAATCACTATGGTTTCTGTCAGTCGAATGTACAGGGTTCGGCAACGATGTGGGGGTGGAAGATATTTCTAAAACTATGAGAGTTACATAAATATTATGTATATAAATGTTGTACGTACAAAGGTGGTCCACATTAATAAAATAGTTTTGATTATAAAGGGTGTCTAAAAAAGTGTGACAAATCAAACTTACTTTTTTTTAAATGGAATTCCCTGTGTTTAGGTAGCCTAAAAGTTTTAATTGAAGCACTAATCATTTTGATATAAAGTTGTATGGCTCTAACGCCAATTGTTTTAGAGGTATTAACAATTTTATGCAAAAAAATTCTCAACTTTAGCCGCTGCTGTAAGTAACAGAAAACAATTGAATGAAGAAAAAAGTTACAAAAACATTTTTTCTTTGTGAATTATTAATAGAGTCTAAAATAGTGTATTAATGCTATACAGGGTGCTCAACACTTGCAAATTTAATTGCGTTTTTTTTTTAATGGAATACCCTGTGTATTTTTATAAGTCCTTTTAATGAGCTTTTTTTTTGACATGTTACTTCATACCCCTAAATTCAACTGTTTTTCAGATATGCGTATTTTAGCATAAAAAACAATTTAAGCTCTTTAAGTTGCTTTATTTTAAGGGATGACAAACAAGCACCATTATACTGCAAATGTAAACACTTGTAACTCTTCGAGAACAACATCAACCAGGTTTAGATAATAGAAGAGATAAGTAATACAAAAAAAAACGAAAAAGAAAACAAGAGACAATTAAATCTGGAAAGTGATTGCATTTAGGGCTAGAAAATAAAATATCACAAGAAAGCTCGTTAACAGTACTTTTGAAAAGTACAGAGATATACAGGGTGCTCCATTTAAAGAAATCGAAAGTATTATATTAGGAAATTATGAGCTCTCTTAATACCCAGAGAACGGTAGGAGAAATATTTAAACATTTAGAGTAATTACGTATAGGATTTTAGTGTATTTGCTTTTGCTTTTTTAATCTGATTCTGGAATTAATTTATTCCTGCATTTCTTGTTTTTTTGTTGTTTATTATTTCTAAAGGTATCTCACAAAAAAGATACTTTTTTGATAGCGTTTTCCTTCATTCAATTGTTCTCTGTTACCGACAGCAGCCGCCTGAAATTCAGCAATTTTTTGCATAAACTCGTTAATATCTCCAAAACAGTTGACGTTAAACTCATACAACTATATATCAAAATAATTAGTATTTCAATTCAAAACTTTTAAAGTACCTAAATATTTATTTATGTAACTCATAGTTTTAGAAATATCTTACATCCCCGCATCGTTGCTGGACCCTGTATGTTGTGTACAGTATAGTTATTGAGGTATATAAGTTGGTTACGTTTTTTCACTATCGGTGATATGTGTGTGTAGGTTAGTTGTTATATAGACTCCTAGATTTCTTTGTTCTGTAACAGCTTGTATTTGAATGTCGTTAATTGCATATTGGTCATCCTTTATCTAATAGACTTGTCTGTCCGGGACGCTGTTTCAGCAGCCAAACCGTAAGAGATAGAGAAAAAAGTTATGAAAGTTATATGTTTGGAATGGTCATGTCAGGTCAGGAACCGAATTTCAGTCACGTGACACTTCCGGTTTTCGAGAAATCACTTGATTTCCGTCCGTCCGGGACGCTGGTCCGTCCGGGACGCTGTTCTATTTGAAAAACGGGGTTTTTTGTTTTATTAAATGAGACATTTGTCTCACTGGTTGCTAGTTGTTACTAATGTGCAGAACAGTACACTTATTTTCATTCAATTGTAGTAACTAAGCAATTGTCCAAGCTTCAATGATTTTTAGATCTTCCTTGAAATTAATGTAGTCGGTTGATGGGTTACAAAACAATTTCGTGTCATCCGCAAATAGTGATATGTTAGTCTTAACTTGGTCTGTGAGTTCACTTATGTACAATGTGATTAAAAGAGGCCTCAAAACAGAACCTTGTGGCACACTACTATATACATCGTGAGAACCAGAAAAAACACCATTTTCTCTAACTTTGAAAGTAGGTACGGTTTTTGAGAAAAATCTATGCATTGAATAAGAGTTCCTCAGACTCCATATGTTCCAGCTTGTACAGCAACTTTCTGAAAGGCACAGTGTTGAAGGCCCTTTGAAAGTCTTAAGCAGACAATATCTACCGGTTTGCCTTCATCAACGTCCTTGGTCCACTTATTAAGACAGCACAGATGGTTGGTTGTTGTGGAGCGGTGTGATAGAAAACCATGCTGTGAACATGGTAGAAGTTTGTTTTGCTCTACAAAAACTGCTATTTTTTTGCCACGATTTTTTCTAATAGCCTGCACAAGTTGCACGTTAAGCTTTATGGGGCGGTAATTGGTTTTTGACACAGACTGACGCAATACCTAACCTGATAACCTCGAATTTGACAAGGACTTACAGTGTCACCAACATATTCAAATTCAACAAATATTTCAAAGGGAACTTGATGGAAAAGCATTTATAATCACCCGGTATAACCATTATACCATAGAATAATTAATTTTGTAGGGCCGTTTTGGTCAGTTGAGTAGTGGTTTACCTCATGGCTCGTTTTGTATTTATTATTGGAGTTAATATAGTTGATGCAGGATTTTTTCTGTTTGAGACAATCATTTTGCTGATGTTCTTCACCACGTAAGCGGCAAGTTAATTTGTTTTTGCAGTGTTTCTTTGTTATGGTAATATTCTTGATTCTGGTAGCATCTAGGAATTGCCAAATCTTCGTAAATTAGAAACCGCTCCCATCTAATGCGAACTTTTATCATACTTATAATATTATGAAATGTATTTCCTGTACATTCCTCGTATATTGTTTTTAGGCCATTTTAATTTTTTTAGGTCTTTTATGTTGTCATTTTGTTTCATTATTGCTTCTAGGGAGACGTTGGGAGATATGTAGCAAGAGAGGATATCCATTCCTTTGGTAATGACTCTCATGTACCCATTGCCACGTTCTACTCTGTCGATCACCAGCTTGTTACTGGAAATGTATACCGCCGCATCAACATTATTGTCGACTATCCACCTCGTGCTTCTTCTTGCCATATTCTTGTTCGGTTCTGCCACTAAGCCAATGTCAACTGCCTCTGCTGCACATGTATGCCTAAACAGGTCCGTCGCTCGCTTACCCCTATCTAGGTTAACCTGTAGTATCTTAATCATGTCTGTTTATGTGGAGCGTTACCTTCTTCCTCTGCTCCTGAGCCATCCCGCGGAAGACAGGACACTGCATAGATTCGGCCTTGTGGCCAGTTGCCTTGCATAAGTAACACGTTGGTTGATTGGCACATTCTTTAATCTTATGTCCCTCTCCCCCGTAGTTATGGCAAGTCTCCCCTTTTTGTTTTCATGTCCGGCTGTGTGCCCAACTCTGCGGCAGTTGTAACATTTGGGAGGTGATGTGGCATCTTTTACTCGCCATCTATTCCATTCTTCACCTATCCTTCCTTTGGTTATAAGTTGGTTTGCCATATGTGCGTCCACGGTGGCAAAGGCGTATTTTAATTCTGCCCTATTTGCCGTCTGTGCCATCCTAATTTGTATGTTTTCTTTTAGGTTTTCTGCGTTATGTAATTCCTTGCATATGGTCGTCGTGACTTCGTCTTGTGGAGTAGTCTCGTCTATATCCAGAATCATAACGGTTTTTTTCTGTTAGTAAACCTCTGAATACCGCCCTGTTTTTCTCTTGCCTTTCCCTGACCTTTATCTGCACCCACCCTTCTTTGATTTTATGTACGCTACCAATAGTAACGTCCTTCGGGTCTATGGTGTTCTTCATCTTGCGTATTACATCCGCATAGGTGTTGCCATCCGTGGGTTTCAGTAGTACTGTCTCTTTATTTATTTTTCGCCATCCTCTGGATCCGTCTGTGTTAATATCTTTATTCGCCTCATCACCTTACGGTCTTCTTTGATTTCTGTGCATCGCTAGTTGGAGGTTCGCTTTCCTGCATTTGTATTCGAGTATTCTTGCTTGGTAACAATGCACGCCGTCTTTGTTCTTCTGTTTTTTCGGGCTAGTTCCGCAACTTTTTTCATAGCATTATTGATTTTTAGTTATATCTGCCATTGTCCCTTCCCCGTCGTCAATCACCACGAGGTAGGTATAACTTTCTGTCTTATTTCTTGTCGTGGAGTCGTCTGTTATGATCCCGCTTGTTGTAACACAGCAAATCATTTCCTCCGATCCCACTATTCTCTCCCCGATCATCCTCTCCAGTCGCACATCCCTTTCGCTGATCTTCTTCATCACCCAGCTGTCCTTTTCTTCTCTCCTTATTATAACAACGACCAGGTCCACGTTCCTCGTCTCGTGGGGTTTCTCCCCAGCCACCAAGCAGTTTGTGTATACTTCTTCTGGCCAGTTAACACCAATAAGTTCGTGTATCTTCTCTTTATTTAACGTTTTATTTAGTTTCCCATGTATTCTTAACACGAGTTGTTCCTTCTCCTGTTTTTTTGTTGATCGTTTATGTTTCCTGTTCCGCAGTATCTTTTTTATGATTTCCGATTTCCTTTCTACTAGCATTTTAAATTCGTCTACGACTTCCTCGGTGTACTCGAAAGAGAGGGGTGGTTTTTTGGCATATTGGGCTAATTTACTTATCGCCTACTTTATTTCCTTTTTAGTGGTCTACTAAAGCCTGTAAAGTTTGGATCTGCGCCGTCGTTTTCAGTAGCATCTCCTTTGCCACTCTCTGTTCCTGTGCCACCCTCTCCAGGAAGCTTTCGTACTCCTGCAGACACAATTTCTTTTTGGTCGGTGTTTCTACCCTCTTCCTTTTCGTATCGCGGTAAGGCTGTTCAGTTTCTCCAGGGCCTACGGATTTGATTACCCCTTCCTGCTGTAATGTATCTATTTCTTCCTCTTGTGATTGCTGTCCTTCCTCTAGCCTGCCTTTGGCTTTGTCGGTTTCCTGGAAGCCTTGCTGTCCATAATTACTTGTCTGTGGAGGGGTTCTGCTTAGGCTCGCCTTTCTACTGAACTGCTCCAGTAGTTCCTGCTCTATTTGTTCTCTATCACAAATTTGTCCCATATCTTTATCTGACATTATTATTGTAATTTTAGTCTTGTTAGTGCAATCAGGGGGGTAGCCAACCCCTAAATCTTCAATAATCGCTTTTAAAAAAAACCTGTAGCACGATATTCGTATTTTCCAATTTAAGGTGCGCACATTCGTGCAGAACGGCTTGTATTCCCCCACAGCAGGGTCCGCGCTGGTGCGGGGCCGAGCGTCCTTATCCTTTCCAGTCACGTCCAGGATACTGTCTTCAGCTACTCATCATCCAAGCTTCGGGGTGGCTAACCCCTACCACCCCGTACCCCCTCCGAAGAAGGCACGGCCACGGGTACGCTTCAAGAGGGTGGGTCCCCAAAGGGTCTCTCCAGGCAGCAACTGTTCCAGAGTTTCGCCCAGTAGAATGTCTGTGTTCATGCCAGGGTTGTCATATTGCCTATTACCCTAGGCAGAGGAGTTTCCCTTTAACACAGGGATTACGGCATTTTAACCCTACTGCCAGGTAACTCAGGGTCCGTGGGTCGTCACTCCCCAAATAGTAGCCGAAACCACTACCCCTTGCGGGGTTAAATGTAATACTTCGGTGCGGACCAAAAGTATGGATGCGCAGATCAAGCGGCACGTCAAAGCTTGTGCAACTCGTCGGTTTATATCTGGCCGATATCGGACTATCGGCAGGATCTCTTGAAGGAATTCTTCGAGTTTTTCTTATCCTCCACGTGGCTCCAAATGTTTGCAAGTTACTCATTCTTGTGACACTGACAGCGCCTACGAATTGATACCGGCAATTAAAAGTTCTAAAATAATTTGAAGGCATGCGAAGCATCACAATTTTAAGATCAAATTTTATGTGTTATTAGGAAGTATCTTTTCGGCTAGAGGCTGTAGTCGTTTCAAAAGGACTTTTGCTAGTATTTTCCCAGCAATGTCAAGGAGATTTATACCTCTCAGGTACTTTAAATGCCTGAGACACTCAGAATTTCTCATTTGACATCTGTAGTATTATCTATCCAGGAAATGTGTGTACCTTGGATCTAGTGACAAAAATAGTTGTATTAAGGTGAGGTTAAGTTACTACTTTATACATTTCGCCTTACAACATTTCGCCCTCTAACTTTAAGAATAATAATATACATTAGAATAAAATAGATTAAACCTAACCTAACCTAACCTAACAATAACACAATTTCATTATCTATTTTATTGACTATTGTTATTTTAAAAATTAGAGAGCGAAACGTATAACGGAACGATAAAAAGCAAATTGGGAGGACATGATAAGGGCATGTCAAAACAGAAACTGAAAATATATTAAAAACCAAGTAACAAGTAACTAAAGTAATAAATTACCTACATGAATTCAATTTTTTTTAGATTTATTGCTTCCAAAATCAGAAAATGAAAGTTGCAAGACTATCTTAAACAAGATAATGCTAATGCAGGAATTCTATCGCTTCCTGATGTTTTGCCGTTTCTCTTTTTTTTTCTCCGGGTTGTCTATTAAACAGCACATAATACAGTGCCTTCAGAAATGATCGAACGTTTTTGAATGGTCATTATTTTGGCGCCATTTATTTATGTTGGTGGCACTGTAAGTCCATGTCGAATTCTAGGTTAGCAGGTTAGGTTTTGCATCAGTCTGTGTAAAAGCTGAAGGAAAACCTAACCTAATTACCTCAAATTTGACATTGACTTACAGTGCCACCAACATAAATAAAAGGTGCCAAAATAATGACCATTCAAGAACGTTCGATCATTTATGAAGGCACTGTATAATAGCCGATTCTCTAACAGTGTTGTCAAATTTTAATTTTTCCAAATGTGTATAGAATTTTTTTCACTCGGAATTAATCAGGTTTCATGGCTACCTGGTGTTTTATTGCCGTTTCTAGGACACCCTGTATACGATCAGTGTTCTATTTTAAACTAAGCAATTCCATATAATATACAGGGTGAGTCAGTAATACTCCCAGGTGTATACCACGATAGTACCTATCAAGCATGTGTAATTATGTACTTGTTGATTCTTTCCTGTTCTAATTCGTTAAACATTTCAGAAAGTGTTACAAATGTGGGATGAAGTTCATCAAAGCAGACGGCTGCAACAAGATGACCTGCAGCTGCGGTGCCTTAATGTGTTACGTGTGCGAACAGCCGGTGCAAGACTACAAGCATTTCAACGGCCCCGGAGGAGACAAGACCAATCTGTAAGCCGGTGCACCGACATTTTTCTAATGTGCCACTATATTTTCGTCTTACAGATGCCCGTTGTACAGCGACACAAACCAGCTGCATCAAGAAGCCGTCTTGAAGGGAGCGGACGAAGCCAAACAGGAAATTGGCCTTACCGACCCTGCCCAACTGAAGATTGATCCCACAGCCGACATCCAGCAGCATTACAAGCAGTTTGCTGAGAAGAACCCACCTCCGCCACACGCTCACATCGTGCACGTTGATCCGTTTCAAAATCTGGATCCAGGCATGCAGCAGATGCAGGTGAGTTGATGGAATTTGTCAATATTTTCATCGTCTTATTCGTTATCGTGCTATCTTCATTTTTCGTATTTTACAGTTTTTTGTCTTGTTTTTTAATTCTGCTCAGGTTCTCGTCCCAGATATAAACTTGATTCTGAATAATGATCTTTTTGTAACTTACCTTAACCTCTTTACCTTGGTTTCTCTTTTCTTTTGCAACTTTTCTCAGTTCTGCTTATAGTCTGCGTTCATTCAAAGTTTAGTCATTGAAGATATAAATATATTCTGGTTCCTTTTAGTTTGTTCTTATTGGCGTTTTGTTTTCCCAGTTTTCGATCTCTATTATGTTGAATTGTTGTTTTCGATGTGATGTCTGTCTGTTGTAATGTATCGTTTTACTGTGCTCCTATACTCTACTATGAATTTAAATTGCCCTTTGTATGCTAGTTAACCTAGTCATAGATGCTCAAGACCCGTTCTTACCTCAATGTGGCTAAAGTCCATATAACTTATGCTTAGCCTGCCTCGTCTCACTTGTAATTCTGAAATCACACATGAAAACTCTGCTAGAAATAAAAGCCAGACAATTTACATGCACATTATGTACTGTAGAAGAGGATATACATATACATAAAACATAAAAAGAATGGACGCTGTCAACAATAAGTATAGTGGAATTAAATCACTACGAGCAATATGCTAATTTCTACATGCATTTACAACTTGTACATAATACAAGAATAGAATATTAAGTATTAACGATAATATGAGTACCCGCGAAATATGTCCCACTCACGACGTTGTTTCACTAGAATACGGTCCTGTATTTTTATTAACCGCACCTAAAGCTATTCGCCGAGTCAGCCAGGATGAGCACTATTACAATTAGATACTAAGCTTCAGAATTTCCACAATTTAGTCGTGGACCCGATTGTAGAATTTATTTATAATGACTACTCTGTCGTTGTTGCAGTATGAACAGTGTATCAGATCCCGGGCTGCTGGTAGTTGCTCAAAAAATCCTTATCCTAGTAGGGGATTTGATCATGCAATTCTATTGAATACCTTTAATTTAATATCTTGCAAATTCAGGAAAATTTCTGTAAGTCTTACCTTTCTATACAAATTGTTACATAACAAAATCGACTACCCATACATATTGCAGAAACTTGATTTTTGTGTTCCTAGAACCAGTAGTAGGCAATGCAACACTTTTTACTTGCCAAAGAGTCATACGAACCTCTGGTTTAAATCCCCTTTATACTCAATGTGTCATACATAACTTTAATGTGATTTCGAATTATGTCGACATTAATCTAGATAATTTAAAAAAGGTTATAAATGTGGCCCGTAATTTTTTTATGAGTTAGTAACTACCTGCGAATATTATTATTATTATTGTGTTTATATTTCTTTTATCATCTAACTCTTCAATTTGGTTGTTTTACATGTCATTTACTTATATATTTACATGTAAAAATTGTCCTGTAATTGGCGATGCTGTTGGACAATAAATTATATTATACTAGCTGGCCCGGTAAACGTTGTTCTGCCCAAAAATAATTTGTCTCTAAAACCCAGTTTTACTTTCGATATTTGCCAATTTTTCGGCTTTCCCTTTAGATTTTTCCTAATTTTCTTTTTTTCTAAACCACCTCGGGACTAAGACGAACACAACAAAAGAAAAATCATCCAAATCGGTTAACTCGTTCTCGAGTTTTTGCCTTACTAACACACTAACGCACTAACACACGACGATTGATTTTTATATATAAGATTATTAAAAAAGGTCTCGTGCATTGACCAGATCGACTGGCTTCTGTGAAACTAAAATAGCAGTTGGTTGTTCTGGAGGATATGTCCCTTGGTGATGCTGATCACAGTTGCACTGTAATCTCGGGGCGCAAATAATTTATTAGCCCCAAGAAAATTAGTTTCCACTGCAGACGTTGCAGGCATCCGCCACTTGCGACAGTTTGACCGCCAACGATCACCCACACGCTCCAAATTTGCAAACTCGCCTTAAACCGCTGGGTCTAATAATAGACGCTTTCAGCTGCTCAACCCGAGAATGTGCATACAAACAGTAATTCACTTTAAATGGCTAATTCACTTATCCTGATCATCACAGTATGAAAAGAATACAATCTAGTTTCACACTAGCAGGTTAATTGTTAAAATACCTCAGGTGTAGTGGATCGGCTCGTTATACTGTCAGTGTGAGTCTGTCTGTGTTCTATATACAGCCCAGAGGGCTTAATTGATCTACCTGAAATTGTATATATATATTTCTAATATAAATTCGGAGATCCCAGTTACTTTCGGCTAAAATGGGTCAACTGGAAGTAGTACTCGACTTTTTTTTTCTTGGATATTTTTATATTTTTCTAGAATAAGATCATATATTACGCAAGTTTCTACAGCTTTTGATTAAAAAGTTTTTTTAGAAGATATATAGTTCTTGAATAACATGCAAAATTAGATATTTTTTCAATTCCCTTAAAGTCCAAGAATGAATAATGGGGATATATTTTTTTAAACAGTGCTATATAACGTAATTGCATATAATTTTTATCAAAACTTTATTTGTTAAAAGTTGTTTTTGAACAAAATCCAAAAATGAAATTTCTACAAGTTGTAAGAGAAGGTCGTGTAGTAACCACACTTCATTTTTAAATAAAAATCAGCCGGCTGACTAGCCCAAAGCGGTTGTTTGACAGTTTGTGCGCCCATGCTGTACCAATGGACCTGATCCATATCCGAAGGCGGCAACGACGCTGCTTAGAAAATACGGCGAATTGTGTTTTTAAAACTGCCACGGTAAAATTGCCGCTATGTCCTCTATTTGATCCATCCATCTTCTTCTAGGTCTTCCTCTTCTGCTCCTAATCGGTTGTCCCATTTCTAGTATTCTTTTTGGTAGTTCCTCATTATCCATTACATATTGTAATATGTTATTTGTTTTTTTTTAATTTTTTTTCATTACTGACGGCTGTTGGATACTCTCCCTTATGTGTTCGTTCCTAACATCCTCCCATTTGGCATTTAATTTCCCTTCGCGTTTTTTCTGCAGGGTCCAATTCTCCGCTACGTAGGTGATTATGGGCATCATTACTGTATTGTGGATTTTTAGTTTTACCTCCTTATCGATTTCTTTGTGGGCTAAGACTGTTTTGTTCAACGTATAGTATAGTCTTGTTGATGTGTTTGCTCGATTGGTTAGCTCTTCATCGATCTTACCGTCGCTTGTTAGGATAGTCCCCAGGTATTCCATAGTTGTTACCCTATCTAAGCTGAATTTTTGCATGTGAGCTCTCTGTTTTCGTTGTCCTCCTGTGTTTCGTTTATTATCATCACCTTTGTTTTACTTGTATTTATTTCCATCCTCATGTTTCCTATCTCTTTATTCCAATTGTCTAGTAAGTTCTGCATTTTTCTTCTTGTGTTGGCTATTAAGACCACATCGTCTGCATACATCAAGCTGCTCAATGTAATGAGTTTTAGGTTTTTGTATCCCACCACGGTGTTTAGTCCTGCTTTGGCGTTGATTGATTTTAGAATTTTGTCCGTCATGATTACGAATAGCAGTGGGCTTAAACTATCGCCCTGCTTTATTCCTCTTTTCATCTCAAATTTCTCTGATTTTGCCCTGATATTTGTACTTTGCTCTTTACTTTGTTGATCGTACTTCGTATTATTCGTATGAGCTGATTTGGCATTTCTAGGTTGGTTAGGATGTCCCATAGTGCTTGTTTGTTTACTGTATCGAATGCAGCTTTTAGGTCTATGAAGGTTATATAAAGTTCCTTTCATTCTTCTAGTGCCTTATGTATTACAGTATGAAAATGTTCTCATTCGCTTGTCTACCTGGTCGGAATGCCGCTTGATCTTCTTCTAGTTTGTGTGCTACATTCTCCAAAATTCTTGTAAATAGTTTATGTGCTGTTTGGGCTAGGCAGATGGCTCTGTAGTTCTCGCATTTGGATGTTTTGCCTTTTTTGTGTATCGGAACGATGAGATTTGTTTCCCAGTCTTTTGGTATTCTTTCCTGGTTCCATATTTCTTTGAATAAATCCCACAGCCACTCATTTCCTTTGTCCCCTATCCATTTGATTATTTTCTGGTGCGATCTCATCTTCGCCGCTTGCTTTTCCAGTTTTAAGTTTTTGTATTGCTTCCTGTAGTTCTTCTTTTGTTATTTCTTGGAGATCTTTTGTATCTTCGTTATCCATACTTCTTTCCTCGGCTGTTTCTCCAAATTTTTCTTCGTAGAACTTCTTCCATATTTCCAATATTTCCTTCATTTCCATTTTGAGTTCATTGTGTTTGTTGTATATGGCTTTCAATTCTTTTTGATTTTTCCTCTTAATCTTTTGACAGTTGTCCAGAATTTTTTTGTATTTACTCTATAGTTGTCATTAATTTCATCTCTACTAAACTCTTGCCAGCTATTCTTTTTCGTTTCTTTAATTTTAATCTTTGCTCTATTTCTCTTAAGAAGCCGGGTAGCGCAGTTGGGTAGCGCTAGGCTTGCTAGTAAGCAAGTCCTCGGTTCGAATCCCGCGGGGGCCGGAATTTTTCCGCAGCCTTGGCGATTGGAATCGGGCTCGGTGAGACCATTCGCAGTTGGGCACCAAATTAACTGCGCTCTACTCAGATCCACAGACCTAAGAGATAGAGTAACAAGGTCAACACAAACATGACACACACTTCACACAATGGTTGCTGTGCAAGCACAAAAGGCGCGCTCCAACTTTGTATCCCGAATCCGGGGCAAGTTGAGCATTGTACCGCCAGATGCAAGCACATAAAGCACCAGCCTCTACACCGAAAGGTAAAACGAGGTTAATGATAATACATACATTCTATTTCTCTTTTCTGTGTAATTATCCCTATCCTCTTTTCCTTTTGTGTGAATGTATTTTTTACATGCTTGTTTCTTGCCCTTAACCAGATTTTTATCTCTTCATTCCACTAGCTTGTTCTCTTTAACTTTTTGTTAATTTCCTTCTCCCACACACTTCTTCTGCTGCTTTTAAAATTGTTTCCTTGAATGTTTCCCATTTTAACTCCTCTTCTTGTTCCTCTTCTTTTTGTCTGCTGAATAGTGTGTCTACAATTTCTTGATACTTCCTCTGAAAATCTGGTATTTCCAGTTTGTGCGTTGCTATTTTACTATAGGTTATTGCATCCGTTTTGTTTATTTTGGTTGAGAGTTGTGCCATTACCAGTTTGTGATGCGTGCCTAATTCTACTTCTTTCCTTGTTGCTATATTTTGCACTACCTCGTTGAGGCTTTGAGTGTGTACTATATAATCGATTAGACTTTTTGCATTTCGTTCTTCTGCTACGAAGGTATATACATCCTGTTCTTGTTGTTTTCATACTGTATTTTATTATTAGGTCATTACTTTGGCAGAATTCTATCATTTTTGACCCGTTCCTGTTAGATGCTTTTTCTTTTTGATCTCCTATATACCCCAGTCCTCTGTTGGTATCCTTTCCCACTCTTGCATTCCAGTCCCCCATAATGATTGCTTGTTCTATTTCCTCTTTTGCTTCGTCTAATACTTTTTGGGAGTGTCCTGTAGAATTCATCTACTTCCTCCACAGGTGTGCCTTCTACTGGTCCGTAAATTTGTATTATGTTCATTAACTGTCCTAGTTTTATTACTATCCACAAGATTCTCGAGTTGATCGCTCTGTATTTAAGGACGTATCTGTGCAAGTCTTCGGTCATTATTATTCCCACTCCTTCGTTTGCTCTGCTTTCGTTATTAACTCCTGAGTAGTATAACATGTGATTGTTTGCAATCCTTACTATTCATTTTCCATTTTTCTTCGTTTCGCGTATGCCTAAAATATGGATTTTATAGGTTTCCATTTCCTCCACTAACTCCATGTCTTTGCCGGCCAGGGTATTTATGTTCCATATTCCTATTCCTATTTTCTTGTCGTTTTCCTGTATTTTCCTATGTGGTTCCCAATCTTTCTGCTTTTGTGTACATTTTCATAGCTTTTCGTCATTGGTAGATCCGTCTGATTTTTGTTTTCTGTTAGTTTTTTGGAGTGTGCTGTTGCCAAGTAGTCTTCGTGATGTCGCGTTGTGTTTTGTTTTCTCTATATAAGACTCGGCTACCTTATCCAATCGTCATCCACCCAATTGCTTTAAAGTCCTCGTGTCACCGCCGTTCTCAGCCAATATAGTTGCACCACTTCTGCAGAAGCAATGCTCTGTGAACTTATTTGCATCCGGTACCTAGTTGTAGGAATTCAGCAATCATCCGCCTCATTTTTCCTAAGGTGTTCTTCCCCACTGGCTGAGAACTGCATTTGCCACCGTGATATGACAAAAACAGACTACTGACTTTGGCATGTGTAGGGCGCAAACCTATATATTTGTAGTACAAAGCAATGTAATCAATGAAGCCATCGTTTGGAACAATCGTAAACAGTTTCAGCGTGTAGGTTTTAGTCCGATGTATCTTCACCAACAGAACCAATCCCTCAATGGTCACATCCGGAACACGTAAATCATGCAGCTCCTCGTGTCGGCACGCTCCAAACTTACCGAAAACGTGAGAACCTACAAACAGCAATGTATAATACGAATTAAATAATTTGTCAGAACTGTCGTACCTTAACCCAGAAATACTGATGCCTTTAACATGAATTCCTGAATGTGATCTCGTTGCAATATCAATGATTTCTTAGCTACATCACCCACAAAATTACTCTTCATAAACTCGGTACGCAACAGAAACCTCGATATATCAACGCCTTTCTTAATCTTAACCACCTTCTTTAGTTTAGAGTAGATACACCAAAGAGATGACGGCTTGTAGACTTGCGACTAAACAAAAAAAAATTCTTAATGAGTACAGTAGGTGTTATTGTACATTTCCTTACCATTTGAAATAGGTCCGCTTTGCGTCGAGCTTTAAACATTCGCTCGTGCTATAATCTATTGACTACGCCCTTAATACATAAATAACTATTATAGATACTTGCAGCTGCAATACAAAGTAGAATGTTTATTTAAATATGATGATGAAAAATCGATCACTTTTAATGATTTTTTTACAATTTAAGGGGGCAAATCCCCCCCAAATCTACCTCCTTGCTATAAATGTTTATGTTCTAGAACTTTTCACCTCTCTAGCTCCTCAGAAGAAATGTAAAGGCTAAAATAATCCTTTTCATCCTTCAAAACTATCGAAAAGTGATAACAATAGGTGAGGGAGCTTACCCTAAAAACGGCGGGTGATGGGGGAAAACGGAGGTCATACTCGGATTTAGGAGGTCATTTTACAGAATCAGCAGGAATGGTGCCAGGGCCGATTTTAATGCCGACCAGTGTTATCGGTCGGTACATATGTTCTCTTCCAATTTGCATATTACAATCTCCCATGACTACTTTTTGGTCGTAGTTGGCTATCTTCTTATATAATTCTTCTAGTTTTTCATAGTACTCATCCTTTTATTCTCCGCTTTTCTCATCCGACGGTGCGTGGATATTTATGTTGCTAAGTTTTCTGTATTTTGTTCTAATTCTTATGTAGCACATCCTGTCAGATATCGCTTCGAATCTTATCACTACATTTTTAATTTTTTCTTTTATCAGGAAAACTACCCCAAACATCCTTTCTGCGCTTTCCTGTTTTCGCTTGGTTTCTTGCCGTGCCACAACGTCCAGTGCATATCTTCCCACTTCCTGTGTTAGTGTTTTCGATGCTCCTTCACTGTAAATACCCCTAACATTCCACGTTGCTATTTTGATTACGTTCGTACTTCTTTTCTTATCTTCCGGATTTTTTTGTTCCTTTGTGATGCTGCCCTTGATTGTATTATCTTCCTCCTTTTTCACAGCCATTTTCGTTGCCAAGATTGTCATTGCACATCCATCCTCATCTTGCTCTGCTAGTTTTTGGCTGATGTATTGCTATTCCTTGTTTATTGCGGTCCCAGTCATATCTTGCACCGTCAATAAACATCTTCTGGTAACCCATTTTTACATTCGTGGAAAATGTATACTGTACAACACGTGTGAAAAGCACTTTTTACACTTGTGGGGCCTGTTGACACTCGCCTGCGGCTCATGGTCACCAAACGCCCCCGCGGATCGTGGTCACCAAACTCCCCCCCTCGTGTGAAGTGCTATTTTCAACAATAGTTGTACAATACACTATTGTTACTTGCAGTGTATCTAGTGATTTTTTAAAAACTTAATTGCAACAGGCCCTGGATAGCCTGAATCATTTGGCAATACTGAAATCTGTTGTAGGTGACACTGTAAGTTTATGTCAAATTAGAAGTTAGCTGGTTAAGTTTTGCGTCAGTCTGTGTCAAAACTGACGCAAAACCTAACCTGCTACTCGAATTTGACATAGACTTACAGTGTCACCAACAATTTCAGTATTGCCAACTGATTCAGGCTATCCAGGGATTGCTGCAATTTAGTAAAAAATCACACTGTAGAATAGTTACTTAAATATGGATGTGAATAAGATCAGAAATATAAAAATTTAATGAAAGAGTAGGTAACATTAATTGTCCTTCTATTTTACAGGAAAGGGCTTTGCAGAGATTGGAGGAGATCCGCAACCGTCGTCAGCAGCAGGTACAGTAAAATTAGAAAAAATTCTACATATATCTAACATAATGCTAAATCTAAGTGATAAAATCTTTTTCAGCTCAATCAACCGCATCAACACTAATAAAAAGCAAGTATTGAACACGTAGCTTCAAACTTCGCATCTTTGTAGTTACCTATATTAGTTTTTATTAACTGCATATCGATTTTGCCAGAATTCAGGCCTGCAGTATTTCGATTATTATATAACCTGCTATATTCAAAACTCAGGGAACTGATTTAAATGTATAAAGAAAGTAGCTACCTCGTGAGAGGAACGAATGTAGTAGCGTCAGTAATAATCTGATGTGTAAATACCAAATTTATTTTTTTAAACGTTGAGTCAGTTTGTTAGTTCTGTTTTGCCATTGTCCTGTTTATGTTGTGATGTAGAAGTTTGTCATTTTGATTTTGTATCATGTAGAGGGCAGTATGTTTTGGAAAATGTGTAATAATTTTATGTATGGACGAAAATGAGATGTTTTTAGTCACAGTCTGCGGATGTGAAAAATAATTAATATTGTAGTAGGTCAGACACGTTTGTTGTACTTATGTTTTAATTTTATAACAGGATGCTGGCAATTTACTTGCAGTCTGCGTGATATACAAACTGTCGATTAATTATAAATCAGATAACGTGCATTATTGTATTGGAAAATGTATGTTTATCTTAGATCATAAGTGTTTTAAGAAGATTTATATTGAAATAAACATTATTTTATACGAAGTAGCTTTGCAGTCATTGAGTCACACAATTTTTTTTTCAGAACTTATGAAGGTGGGACTGACAACTATAAACCTCTTATTTCTGGTCATTCTCTGACAGCAATTTCAAATAAGAGCTTTTCTTATCTAGTACTTTGAGCAGTAATTAAGCACCTTCAATACATTTGTATTTATAATGGTAGGTTCTTCCAGGTTATGCCGTGGTAGTCGATTTGAACTTGACGTTTCGCTGCTCATGCTGTCAGCAGAAGTTTAGAAGTTGTCTAAAGACAGTCTCTTAACTGCAGCAAAAAAAAGCTGAAATGCACTGCATCCTATTGTATCGTTTGTATTTTATTAATTATTGCTTATTCTTTACTGGCATGCTTAATTATGACAACTTTTATTTGGGTAGTCAGCCAAGGTTTGATTTATAAACTCAAGTATAAAGATCAAGTACACATTTATTTATTTATTTATTTATTTAATTTATTTAATTCGCACTCAGCCAACAGCCGTTAGGCCAATTATAGGCGTCGCTGTGCAGTTATGAGGACTTCCAACCCCACTAACGACTGTCATGATGTTGTATGACCGCCGGGACCAACTTTTTTCCGTGATAGCCGTACCACGAGACGCCGAGAGATGCAGCCGTGGAACTCCCATCCAAGTTCTGACCAGAGACAGCGTTGCTTAACTCTGCTGATCGAACGTGGACGCTTGTTCAAGCTACACCACTCGGGACATAAAATATTTACAAGTCGACTAAAATAAAAAATAAGATACTGTATAATGCACAATGAATAAAGAAAGATATAATTCTGTCAACGGGCTGCCGAGCGCCTGGCTGGTTAGACAACCCACTGCGACTCTTCTCCGCTTGCATTTGCAGATCCAACTGTAAACGATGCCAGTATTCGAGCAGCGTACTGTGTGGCGCCCTCTCATATCGGTGGTTCTAAAAGCACAAATAACAAGGTTAAGATTGTGGTAAAATGTCAAAATTAAAAAAGGGTTAATTTCGTGATTATCCAGGACTTGTTTATTTGAATTTTATCAGACCTTGCCCGGATAAACTGCAGTGCAGCTCTTAATTTTTGTTAAGGGTGGCGTTTACTTAAAGCTAACTTCTAATTCTTGTAATTATATTGAGTTGCCTAACGACCAAATATAATTTTGTTGGCTGTTGTAGACTTACAAGTAGGTACCATACAGCGTAGGCGGGTTATATTTAAATGGATTACTACCGATTACTCTTGTAAATAGCCGTATATCTGCAGGCCGCTGATGTTCAAATATATCTTACTTATTTATTTGTTGTGGAATATTGTCTATCTATAGTATATTTTTTAATGTGAACATAGTATTCTAATAAATAAAGCTTTATTTTGAATGCGTTGGTTTAGCATTATTATAAATAGTTAGTGTATGCTCCCAGAATTTATTTAGCTGCATAAAGTAAAACCTGAAGGGATAATTTAACAATATAAGTACCAAAGGATTACAAGAAAAGGCAAAGTTCCGTAAGTGCTTAATCCGCTTAGCGGTTGCAGAACGTGTTACCTACATTCATCGCTTGTGTCATTCCCACTTTGGTAAAAATTCAAATTCTTGTCAAAACCATTTCCAAAATTTTAGGATGAATTCAGAAGATGAAAATTTTCTCGATCCTGATTATGGTCCTGATTATCATGTATCTATCTGCTGACGCATTGTTTTTTAAATTGTTTCAATATTTCATCATTTTATTAGCATTTATTTGTTGTAAACACATCTAAAGTTTTTTAATCATAACATAAGCAATATTCTATAATTCAAACATTCCTACGCGTCAGCAGATAGTCAAGACATGTAAGAATGACATACAATTTTGACCAGGTCTCCATCTTTAGCCTTAGTTTCATAAAAATGGAAATAAGTTAGCGCTATATGCGATAAATTGCCAACTGTAAACGCGGCCCTTAAGAACCCGGTGCGTTGTTCTTTCTTAGCGATTTTTGCGGGGAAATTTGTGCATCTGTTTCAAGGAGGGGTGACAGGGTACGAAACCGAGGTGTCTATTCCACAGGCCACAGTGGCTTTCAATGGGTAGCGGGTTCAGAGAGTGAGAGTAAAGAGGAAACTCCAGGTGTCTACTCGACAGGCCACAGTGAGTTTCAACGGGAAATTGGTTATTTATAGGAAATAGTGGTCTCAGGAATCAAGTGTTTTAAAGCTCGACGGACAGGATCAAGATTTTAGGCCCAAGAGGGCCTAGGGCGGCAAGCTCCTCTAGGTTAGAGCAGTTACTGGTCAGGATCGGTACATTCAAGTCTCTCTGTTCACTTGAGTTGCTTCGTTTTATACCTTTCTGGGCCCCCTTATCCAGGCTGCAAGTTGAGGAGGAGTGCGTAGAACTCGGCCGGTGGTGTACCCGCGCACCGCGAGTATTATTATTATTATTATTATCGTATGGTTCACAGGACGTAACACATATCAAACACAGAGTGTGCAGACAACATGTCAAACTTAAAGTCAAACACAGATACCAAACATAAAAGAATAAAGTTGTATAAATAAAAGAAAAAGAAAAACAAAGTATATGTATATATACTATATATTGCGCATATGGTTATCGTATATTTTGATACGGTGTCGAGCGTCATAGAGGGATATCTAATTCCTCAAGCCATCTAACTGCGTCAGCTGTTACTTCATATAAGTCAGCTGGTGTTCCTTGGAAAGCTCGAAGATCACAATCATGCGCAATGTGACTCATAGACTGTATTGGTGCTCCGCAGTCACATCCTGGGGAGGGTACCGTTCCCCAGCGGTGGAGACATTCCGCATTTCTGCCATGGTTTGTCCGGATACGGTTTAAAATTCGCCATTGGCGGCGTGGGCGTAGAAAGCCAGACGGGCGTTTTGTGGGGTTTTTTATTATGTCTTTTTCAGTTCGGGTACTATTCCCTGCCCACTCTTCCGCCCAGGCGAGTTCGATATTAAAACCTGTTGTCGCTAGTTGCTCTGCTAGTCCTAGCGGTGGGTGGCGAGATTTTAGTCTTGTACGGTTAGATGCTTCGAGGTACTCATGAGTCGGAAGTTGGGGATTCGCTAGTAGTTTAGCGTACTCATTGATAAGAATTTGCTTTCTACGCAGGTGAGATGGAGGTATATTACTTAACGTGGGTAGCCAACGTAAGAGTGTTGATGTAATTGTCCCTGTTATGATACGTTGACTGATGTTAAGCTGCTTGTCGATTCTATGAGTGTGTACGCTATTTATCCAAACCGGTGCACAATATTCAGCTGCGGAGTACACTAATCCGATGGTTGCGGTTCGAAGGACATCCGGAGATGCTCCCCACGTAGTTCCGGCTAGTTTTTGGATGATGTTGTTATGTGAGCTTAGTTTTAAAGATAACTTTGTTAGGTGCTCTTTGTAAGATAAAGTTCTATCGAGGGTTACCCCCAGGTATTTGGGGTTAGCATTGTGTTTCAACAATCGATCTTCCATAGTAACGGTAAGTTTCGAATGCCCTTTCCTATTATCTAAATGGAAGCAGAATACCTCCGTCTTGTTGGTGTTCGGACAGAGTTTCCAATTTCTGAAGTAGGTGGAGAGAATGTTTAGGTCTGCACTAAGCGTTGCCTCTGTTGTTGGTATGGATTTATACTATGTAGCTATCGCTATATCGTCTGCATAGGCAAAACTATGTAGATGTTAAATAAGAGCGGTGATAGTACGGAGCCTTGGGGTAGTCCATTATTCAGTAAACGAGGTTTGCTTATAGAGTTATTTATATGAACACGAAGGACGCCGCTACTGAGGCAATTATTGATGAGAGTAAGTAACTTCTTGCATGGTACTAAGCGGAAAAGTTTATATAGCATGCCGTGTCGCCAAACAGTATTGTAGGCTGCACTGAGGTCGCGGATGTTTTTTGGCCCTTTTGGAAACCTACTTCTATGTATACCTTGAGAGCTAGCACCTGATCTACGCAGTTTCGTCCTGTTCTGAACCCTGCTTGTTCGATAGGGAGTTGAGGATCAACTATTGGGTTTAAACGGTTGTAAACTAGTCTCTCTAGGATTCTATACGCCACACTTAATAAAGCTATTGGTCGATAGTTCTCAGGTAAGTCGCTGCATTTTCCTGGCTTTAGTACTGAAATTACTTTAGATTGCTTGAAGGCCTTGGGTAGTTTACCGGTGTCCATTATGGTAGAGTAAAACCGCCGTAACCATTCACGAGCTGAATGACCCAAATTTCAGACGAAATCAGGATACAATCCATCTGAACCGGCTACCTTTCCACACTTTGTAGCCTTTATTGCTTTATTTACTTCGATCAGAGAGAAAGGGCAGGAGACATCTTGGGATGCATTAACTTCGCGTTTCATTTGCGTTAGAGTGGAGCGTACAGTTTTTGTTTGCGTCTTTTCCCCGGGAGCTCTCGATAGTTTAACTAATCTATTTGCAATTGCATCCAGGCTAATAGGTGAGACTTTCTTAGAAGGTGCAGAAGCGCCACCCAGTTTTCGTAGTAAAGTCCACGCTTTTCGACTCGAGTGTTTAAAGTCGAGATCTTCTGTTGTTGACTGCCATCTCTCCCTCCTTGCAGTATCTAAAGAGTGCATTAGTTCGCAACCTGTGCCTTGTGACTGAGTCTTTTTGAATTCTTTGTAAATATTTTCTGTATTTGCGGACCAGTATGGGATATAAGTCTTTCGAAACCCACGAGGTATAGTTTTTTTGGCTACGGACATTACCGCATCCAAGAATCTTTCATAATTTCCAGGTACTGGCTGGATAAGATGTACAATCTTTTCAAGTTGTTTAGCGAAATCTTCCCAGTTGGCTTTGCAAAAGTTCCATCTTGGGAGTGGTGCAGAAGAGATTAACGGGATTTTAAGACCAACCTCAACCATAACAGGACGCTGTTGGCTATTGGGGAAAACTTCAAGTACTTGTCGGGTAACTTGGAGAGGGATCAAATTTTTGTCGGTGGTCACAAAACAAAGATCAGGGTTGGTTTCAGTATTCCAGCGGCCTGAATGGAAAGTGCCAGGTTGTTTGGCGTCAAAAATGAAATGCATGTTATTAAGATCAGCCCAGTCCGCCAATGCACGTCCATTTGCGTCCGTTGCATTATATCTCCAGTGCGTATGATGGCTGTTAAAGTCGCCAATGTATACAGCTGGGTGTTGAATGATGGTGAGGGTTGAAATTAGCCAAGCTACCGTGGGTGCTTTGTAGATATTTACAATTTGTAGTCCACTATTTAAACGAATTGTAATATTTGAGAAATTCGTTTGTAAATCCACTGTCTGTATTTCTAGTTCAACACCTTGTGGGTTGTCTCTCATGTAAGTGATACATCCGTATGTTTCGTGGTAGGTCACACCTGCAATGGTATATCCAAGAATAGTTCCTCTTCTACGAAGTTGGTCAGCATTTTCTATATGAGTTTCCTGAATCGCAGCAATATCAATATTATTTTCTGGAAGTAGCCTTATCAATATCTGGAATTTACTATAGCTAGAGTTTTTGATGTTTAACTGCAGGATCCGGACTGAAGGTCCTAGATTCTTTGTCAATTTCTGGCGGTGAAAACTGCCGATTTAGTGAGTTTAGTGTTGAAATTTCATAATGAACGTTATGAATAAGGCCAGGATCCCAGTAGAAGATTTGGCGCCCGGTGTGATAGATCTTTAGCTGTCAAAGACGTTGCCCAGGAGAAACCAGCGAAGAGGCGATCTATCTTTGTTTCCCACCGCGAGTATGAATTTGAATTATCTTCTTTCTCGCGTCTCGGAGATGCATTTACCTGATTGTGGCGATGTTTAGTGACGTCCAAATTAGCACACTTATTATAATGTGTAGAAATACAATTTTCGGTCGGCGCTAACGTCACACTGTAACGGGCTTGACTTGGCTCGCCTGAGTGTGTTTAGAATAGCATATCTAAATGCAGCCGGTGTGTTTGTATATGAGTAACCTGGTTTCAAAGCCCGCCATGGCCATTTCGCTTAAATTTTTAAGGAAACTCAGTCACTGCTTTAGTATGATCTAGGCAGTTAAGCTTGTTTATTACTGATCAAAATTAAAGTGGTTTAGCTTAAAATCAATTGCAGTAATTAGCAGCAATGAAAACTTACTGGAAATACGAAAAAAATCGCTTTATAATGTAAAGGTGATGCTTTTGACATGTTAAGTTTTTAAATCCCGTGAACTAGACACTAGATTTCTAAAATCTATATAAATAAAAATCAATTGCTGCATGTATGTTACATCATCAATGGAGAACGGATCTACCGATTTGGCTAATTTTTTGTTGTGTTCGTAATTGTCAGGAGAAGATTTGTATGAAAGAAAATTTTTGGAAAAATCCATGGGAAAAGTCGGGAAATTAGGAAAAATCGATTTTTTTTCAGGATGGAAGAAGCGAAATAGAACAATGGAAAAGTCATGTTTCAAAACATACACGCATAGGTTCATTTAATATTATGCCCGGGCAACGCCGGGTAGGTCATAGCTATGATGTATACAAGGAATAAGAAAGGATATTTCGAAATTCAACCCCCAAAGGGGTAAAATGAAGGTTCGAATTTTGTAGGAGTACTCCTAAAAACAAATGAGCAAACACGTATTTCGTGATTTTCGGAAAATCAACCCCTTATGCTTAAAAATCGATATGGTTTTTTGTTATTGAGGTTATTGAGGAAACGGGGTTTCAGAGACAAATTTATTATTTTTGGACAGAACAACGTTTGTCGGGTCAACTAGTATAGGATAATTTCTTGTGCTTGGGTTGCCATTACTGGAATCTAGTTATAAATTTAGTTCCATTATGAAATGCCATGTACAGCCATAAAAAGCTTATACCAGGTCACAATAAGGTGCTATGTAAGAACAGGAAACTGTGTATCCGAGGAGTTTAGAACAAAAGAAGGACTTAGGCAAGGGGGAGTGTTAAGCCCAACCTTGTTTAACATCATAATGGACGATGTGCTAAAAGAAGTAAAGGAAAAGGTAAAGAAATATAAAGTGGGATACAGAAATATGACACTCACGGAAATATCGGAAAGCGCCTATGCTGACGATCTCGTAATATACGCCAAAAACCAGAGAGAATTACAATACAACATAGAGGTCTGGAAAACAGCACTACAAAAAAGAAATTTACGAATAAATATAGATAAGACCAAAATAATGACAATAGGCAAAGAAGACGAAAGGACAGCAATAAAAATAGGTGACAGAGAAATAGAGCAAGTGGAATCCTTTAAATATCTAGGAATGAAGATACATAAGACAGGAAAGAACGACGCGGAAGTAAATGAAAGAATAGAGAGTGCACTAAGAGTATTCTATAGTATGAGCAACGCTTTTATACGGAAAAAAGAAGTCTCCAAAAACACAAAAATGACGGTGTACAATTGTCCACAGAACTAATGTCACCCCGAACGTCAGCTTGGCTTTCCGGATAGGCAACACATTTAACGTCACTGGACCGAATGTTTCTTGCATGGTAATATACACAAAGCGTGACGTCAAAAAGCAATTAAGCAGAGAGAAAGTAGACATTTTAGAAGCAAATCCTTCCGTTTAATATTTCGGTGGTGAATCACACGGGGTTACAGTTTATTTGTATTAAGCAGGTTTTATTTCACTGCTGTTGTTAATATTATTTGTTATTTGTATGATGGAGAAGCAAGGCATGAGGTAATTCTGGTTGAATATAAACTTATAACATATATTGATTTATGAAACTGTTGAAGAGTTTAAAAATTTTCGTTTATTGTTAAACGTTTTAAGTAATTAAGGAACCACCATCGCTACCATCTATCCGAAGTTTAATTCAAAGGATAAGTTCTTACATATATTGCAGACCAATCAAATTTGATTATTTTTAATCACGTGAGTCAGTTTGACAAATCAGATCACACTTGAAGTGAAAACGACCCTAGGGTGATTCTCAATCAGCATGGAAACTACCTAATTAAAATTCAGTAGTATCCTATGACAAGTTGATGCCACTGTAAATCTAAGTCAAATTCGAGGTTAGCAGGTTAGGTTTTGCGTCAGTCTGTGTCAAAACTGACGTAAAATCTAACCTGATAACCTCGAATTTGACATAGACTTACAGTGCGACGCCTATAATTGACCTAAAGGCTGTTGACTGAGTACCTAAATAAAATTAAATAAACATATTATTATAATGAAGTGTTGTATTAATTTGTCAGAAAAATGGCTTCTCGCTTTTGTAAAAATTATTAATTTATTTAAGAACTTATCTTCCCGAATTCGTCGCAGCCAGTGATAAATCCTTATAGTTTTGACAAATAATATCCCTTAAGTGCGTTACCGGCTTTGCCTCGGGTTATTTCTAGGCAACGCACTTTCGGGTAGTTATTTGTCAAAATTATTGCGGTAATTATCACTGCCCTTGGTAAATTATAGCTAACAATTTAATTTATTATGCTATTAAAAATTAAAGTCAAAATAGATTTTTCTACCGCTAAAAGCTCAACATCGGAAACTTGGATTTGACAAACAACTATTTATCTTATTTTCACAATTTACTGAAAACTGCAAAAATAATTTAAGTTGTTCTACCTCAGGAATGCGAAAAACAATTTAAAAAAATCTGTAAAGGGCTTTACTCAAAACTTCCCTCGTCGAAATTGTGACACTAAATAATTTAAAAATCAAATTAACTTAGGAGTAAAACTATCTTCACGTTTTTAATAAATTAAATACATTTTCAAATTTAAAAAAAATGTATCCCGCTGGGGTTGGAATCCGCCACATCTGCAGCTCTGCAGATCGCTCGATGTTAACTTCATATCCGCAGCCGATCTAACTGCAGCGAAATACCAATTGCGCTACCGAGTCTCTTCCAGATACGTCCGGCTCTCGCCTCTGTTGAACGTCGCGGTGTTATGGTTGAAACATTTTTACTCTTTTGTGACATTATCCTTTATCGGTTGAGTCTTATTTTCGGCAAATGTAAAGCCTGACCTATGTGAAAGTTATTACTTTCTTTTATTTCAAAATTAACACAAAAATAAACAAAACTTTATTTTTTTAAGGTGCTTACCCTGTATATATTTGTATGAAATTGTACCGGTTTCATGCGAGGTAGATATATAATATGTATGCAAAATATCGTCTTCCTCCGACAAATAGTTTTTGAGCTATACTGCTAACAGACAGACAGACAGATTGGCGGAATTGAGAAAACCTCTTTTTCGTCAAATGTGAAGATCTGAAAAAATCTCGGAAGGTGATATTTTCGCGATTACAATACTTCCTTCGCCTTTCAGACGAGGGAAGTAAAAAGTAGCTGAAAGGTCCAAGAGTGATTTTTAACGTTACGAAAAGAGGTATGATGTTGAAACTTCATATATAAGTTTTGTGTACTATGTAGATGCGACAGCAAGCTTTTGAAGAAAATCGCATAACCGGAAGTATGCATTTTTATTACATTTTTAATGTGTATTGATGTGAGATAGTTGAATACCTCTAAAATGGATTTCTTTTGTTTTTTTTTTTCTTTTTTTATTTATTCCTATTTTAAATGGAACACCCGGTATATTATTACATTTTTGAATTCTGCTTACAAGTTTAGGAAAATTTGTCTCTTTAACTAACGCTCTATTTTGTACGGTTTCTGTAGAATTTGTAATTATTGACAAATGCTTAAAAATTAAAAATCAAATTCTTTGCTAATTATAAGATCACTGTAAAAGGAAGTTGTGTGCGTGTATTACACCAGGTTTTTGAGTAACTTTTAACTTCCTGAATTTCTACATACATTGAAACTTCTTAAGGAACTTCAGTTTTACGAAATTCTGTGTTTAACGATTTTTTACAGGTATTCTGCCGTTCGAATAATTTACCATTTGATTTTTGCTCTATTTTACGAATTAAAATTCCATTTATTGTAAGTTAAATATGAACAAATTTTTGATCAAATTAAATGAAATCAATTTTAAAGACTAGTCACGTAAAAATATAGAATAAATTGCTCACTTAGATAAAATGCTGTTTGGAAAACAACCAGTTGCAGTTGTTCTCTGAATGATGCCATTTTCGGCAGTGGTCTATTATGATATGTTTTATCGGACTTTTTCCACTGTCGAGGGTGTTTTTCGCATTTTGTGTAATAATGTGGAACTTTACTAAATTCAAAATCGTTTAATACAGTGGCAATTTGGTGCTTAGAAGTGTCACTTTACTATATGGTAATGTCACTGTCAAATTTGAGGTTAGCAGGTTAGGTTTTGCGTCAGTCTGTGTCAAAACTGACAAAAAACCTAACCTGATAACCTCGAATTTGACATAGACTTACAGTGTCACCAACATATTATTCATACATTTGAATTTCCACAGCCGCCCCTTATGGACCTTTTTAATGTACATGTGGTTTAATGCTTTTATATAAATGTTAATACAAAATGCGAAAAAATAGTGTACACACACAGTTTTACTAAACTTATATAGCGTTTAGGGTTAATTGCTCGCTTCGCTCGCTCGTACCCAATCAAGCTATATTCGTTTAGTAAAACTCCACTTTTCTAAACTTGTGTAATATACTATTATCACACGACGTCTCCGGAGTGTCATTTATTATGCTATTTTAAATGATTTTCTTTTTTACGAAATTTCCTTTTAAGGAGTTTTTCTTGAATTTAGCGACTTCGTATATAGAAGTTCCACTGTATATGTTTAAATTTTAAAACCTTTTAATTAATCTTTCAGTTTCGCAAAAATTTTCACGTTCCTCAAGTAGAACAATTTAAATTATTTATTTTTCAGATTCTACTAAATTGTGTTTCAAATTGTGAAAACAAGATAAATATTTGTTTGTCAAATCTAGGTTTCCAATGTTGTGCCTTTAGCGGTAGAAAAATCTATTTTAATTTTAATCACTTAAAACGTTTAACAATAAACGAAAATCTTTAAACTCTTCAACAATTTCATTAATCGATATCTGTTAAAGTTTATATTCAACCAGAATTACTTCATGTCTTGTTTCTACGTCATACAAATAACAAATAATATTAACAACAGCGATGAAATAAAATCTGCTTAATACAAATAAACTGTAACCCCCTGTGATTCACCACCGAAATGTTAAACGGAAGGATTTGCTTCTAAAATGTCTACTTTCTCTCTGCCTAATCGCTTTTCGGTGTCACGCTTTGTGTGTATTAGCATCGGAAAAACATTGGGTTAAGTGACGTTAAATGTGTTGCCTATCGAGAAAGCCAAGCTGACGTTCGGGGTAACATTAGTTCTGTGGACAATTGTACAAAACCATCTTTAGACCTATATTAACATATGGCAGTGAGAGCTGGGTACTTACCAAGAGATTGAGCAGTAAACTGCAAACAACAGAAATGAAATATCTTAGAGCTGTACTAGGTATTACAAAAAGAGACAGAATTAAAAACACGGATGTGAGAGAACAACTGCAAGTAGAGCCGTTAACAACAACCATTAAAAGAAATCAGCTTAGATGGTTTGGGCACTTAGCAAGAATGAAAGGAAGTCAACAAACAAAAGTAATATGGGAAACAAAAACTATGCAGAAGCGACAAAGGGGTAGACCGACTAGAACGTGGGATAACGCAGTTGCAGAAAGCCTGAAGGAACAGAATTCGAACTGGAGAGAAGCAAAGGAAAAGGCGAAGAACAAGAAGGAATGGACAAAATTTATATACAAAAACAGTTAATTGAAATGTAATTTAGTTTGAACAATGTTTTAGTTGTGAAATGGAACTTAGATGAAATGTAAGTTAGTTAGAAATGTAACTTTATTTAAGAGGTATACCTTGACACCTAAAGGTAAACAAGGTTATTTGATTAATAAATAAATAAAATAAATGAAATGCCATACAGTAATCAAAGCATTAAATAATTGTAGGTTATGTCACAGATTTGTAGAAGTATCAACATTATTTTGCTGAAATTTGTGTCATATTATATTTTTAGTATAGCAATTAGAACTAAGTGTAAGTGCCAGTTATATATCTTATGTCGTATTAAATCGTATCTAGTGTTAACAGATTTATATTTCAAAATAACAAAAAGGCCTTTTTGCACGATAGAACAATTTTGTCTTAGTTACCGCGTTTAGTGCCTACTCAGTAAGTTATGGTTACCGTTCTAGAACAGTAAGTAATAATTCGAGGTTAGCAGGTTAGGTTTTTCGAATTTCACATAGACTTACAGTGCCACCAATTATTCTGTGGTATAATGTCACATTTTACTGACGTTTGAAGAAAAATACATTTCTATCGTGCAAAAAACGTCATAATCATCATGAACGTTAAGGAACTACCAATCTCAGGCAATAATTGGAGTCATCGCTTCACCCCTTCTCTAAACTATTGTCTTCGATAGGTAAAATGTTCTTACCGTTTTTAATACTTACTATACTATTGTGGCAAATTTTTACAAAGCATCAATACTCTGCCAGGAAAAACTTAATAGATTAATGCAAAACCATCTACAAACTGAACATTTGCACATTTTTCAACATTGTGATGTGCTTCTGCTGTGAATCTTCTATAGGGCATTCGGGACGAAATCGTCTTCACTGCCGGCATGCACAATAATGAGCCGCTGTCCCTTTGAAATTGGTGCCTTTAACCTTTCCGAGGTATCATGTGACCACTCCTCTGGCGCCGTACGAGAGCTGTGCAGGTATGATAATAATAATAATAATAATAAATATGTTTATTGAATTTAGTAACATAAAGGATTACAGAGGAAGTGCTTACAAATAACAGTACATTAATCATAATCACCAAACAAATATAGTACAACAGAACTCGCACTTTACCCCTGTTACAAAATTTAAAAGGTATCATACAACAACCTGATTTTCAATTACACCTTAGGTATTAAGGATTACCAATTCACTGCTCACTTAATAAAATGTTTTTAACAGACATGATAAATACAACTCGGTGTATTTGTTAAAGATTATTCAACTTCTATACTCAAAGGATCACTTGAACTTTGTCGTGGAGTGTTTAGGAATTGACATATGTAAAGTTGCTAGATTATCACGTAACTTCGAATGGGTATAAATATGACTATATTAAAGAGCATATAATTAGAAGAGGCTCAGCCTTAAGGGTTTGAACGTATTGGTTGTTAAATGGATTGCATACCCACACCAGCTGGCACAACCATAAGTCACCCCAGCACGAAGGTAAATTGGCCATGTTGCCACATTGAAATAGCGTTCTGAGAAGGTAGTAGAGATTCGCAAAATCAAAGAAATTTTACAATCGAGATATTCGAGTAAGATGTTACAGTTTTAAATGCTCGAATCGACAGTGATCATATCTTTTGTCCAAAATCGGGTACAAACTACAGGGTTCGCCAGATTTACCAAGAAAACACAGATCTCATTGTGTCGGAACAGGTGTTGTTGTCCCAGTTACCCGCACTTAGCTCAATCGGGAAGGCGTAGTTCGAAAGTTTAAGTAAAGAAACCGGCATCACTTACCCTATGGCTTGCTTAAGATAATTGCCTAGAGCGCCACTCGTTCTTAAGGGATGAATAACTCGCGTGATTAGAACGAGAAACCTCGCGCGAGCTATGAAGGGGTTCCCCAGGTGCGTCGCTATTCACCTCAGCGTTGTCCCCCGGGCTTCCTCCGAGTCTTCAGATTTTAACACACAAGTGTCCACGAAGCAAGTGACTTACCTTGATTGGCCACCCGCCTAGTTTAACATAAAAATGCAATAATTGACACTAGCCCCAATTCTTAGGGTTCACTTATCAACAAGGACATGCTGTCGGCTTTACAAATTAATTACATCTGGCCTTTGCCATGCTAAATGGGTTGAAGACCCATAAAAGGAAAGTTTAGCATTCACTAAAAAAATAAGTTAACTTTAATAAAGTTTATTATTGAAAAAAAATTAGATTGTCACAAATATTCACATGAAAGGAAAACACCTGGAGGTGAATTCAAAGTTGATACAAGATGTACATCCTACACTCGGAAAACACACAATAAAATTATAGACGCCACTCAACTCGGCACGTCAGTTACGCTGTAGAAACAATAAACAGATTCTACCTGTGAGCTGTCAGCATGTTATTTGGGGTTGGCAATGGTTACGAACTCCGCCTCGGCAAAGCCAGATGAGACGCTGCAGAGGTGTAGCGGGCTCCCCAAATGGGAACGAAAGGGTTGTACAGGGGCCAATTCGGTACGGAGGGGCCAGAGGGTTGGTTTACCCCACGAAGAAGGATGGCAGCCAGCGGAGGGCGACGGATGACTTCGAACTTAAGCACGGCTTCACAGGATTCGCAACAGATTTGCCGAAGCTTTTTCCACTAATATGAAAAGTATTGTAGGCTTATGAGGACACTTTTGTTGAATGTGCAAAAGGGTGCAACTTGCTTTTCCACTCCTCGCTGGAGGGCAAAAGCCGATAGAAGGCGCCTCGCCGATAATTTGAAGCAGCTTAACGAAACATCGCCCTTAACCCGCGCTACCGAAAACTTTTTGAGTTGCAGCCAACTGACTATTATCGGGGTCTAAGCTGAACTACTCTTTAAAATCAAAAATGTTACGCGAAGAGCCCAGAATTCGCCCCCGTTTAAAATCACCAGGCACAAATTGACGCAACCCCCGGCTCCCGAAGAGCCGGGGAGTGCCAAACTTCGCACAACTGTCTTATTTGAATGTCGGCTACGAATTAATTCGAAATTCAGAAGCGAAACAATGATTACCCCTCCGGGCCAGAATAATGCATCTCTTGCTGGCAGCAACCGATTCAATTCTCCGTTTCAAGATTGCGCCACAAAAAAGGTATTGCGAAATAACGAGCGAGTTAAACTTGGTTCTGCGGACGTGACAAATTTAAACAAAAGATCGCTTGTTCTGGAACATTTGAATACAAATTTCAACGTACATTTTCGGAGAAATCCCGCTTACGCGATATCTCACAACGGAAAGTTCCCATAATAAACAGCAGCTACTACGCACAGGATTTCATGGGTATTAGAGTACAAGAGCAACAAAAGCGATGCACAGAATTTGGGGCGCTCACATGCAGTGTCAGCAATACGAAATCAAAGAAGGAATTCACGGTCACGAAAAAAAATATGCGAGGCCCAAGCATTTCAATGCCCGCCAGAATAAATTCAAATGTAACTTGTACAGGGCCGAATCCAGACAAATTTTAAGTAGAATATTTTCAGCCCAAGTTCACTAATAACACCCTATAGTGGGATTAATGACAATACAGACTTAACGAGGTCGAATAATCTAACAAGGAAATAGGAATAATTTTCTTGGACTCCGTCAAGAGCTGTAGGGGTGCTTAGCCAAATGCTGCACATTTAAATATTTGAGTATTTTTTACACGAATTTGCGCCACCGAAATAATTTAAAGTTTAAACTCAACTTTTCCTACTTTAGTACAGTAAAATTTTACACAACTTGTTTATAATCCATATTTGAGATAATTCGTGTTCAATACTCATTATTGCTAAGTCGACTAAACGCGGTTAAGCTGTAACGTTACGCAACTTTCTACGTCCCTGCGAAGGACATTTTGGATTTACAACTTGGGTAAACTCTAATCGGAGGTAGGGTTCGATCAAACTCAAATATATACAACCAGGAAAACACCAGATAATTACCACAGATAGATATATTTTATTTAAATATATGTACAAGATAAATAATCGCTTAAGGTGAAATGAATTGTATATTACGGAAATAACAGTTTCGCCTGGGGCGTCGGGTTTTGATCTTTCCTGGGGAAGCTGCAACCTTCCTGACACTGGTGTACGGCAGGCGGGCTCGACGGGTTATTGAACAAGTTCTCTCGGACAGTTTGCGGAACGCACCGGTTTAGCGGCAGCTGACCGAATTGGTAGTGTCTAAATCTATTTTGGTTGTTGTTGATGGTGCTAGAATCACATGGTCCCGGGTGGTGTATCTTGAACAAGCGTCCACGTTCGATCAGCAGAGTTAAGCAACGCTCTCTCTGGTCAGAACTTGGATGAGAGTTCCACGGCTGCTTCTCCCGGCAACTTTTGGTACGGCTGCCACGGAAAAAAGTTGGTCCCGGATGTCATAATAACATCATGACAGTCGTTAGTGGGGTTGAAAGTCCCCATAAATGTACAGTGACGCCTATAATTGGCCTAAAGGCTATTGGCAAAATGCGGAATAAAATAAAATTAAATAATTACACTGATGTATGAGATAACTACACCTTAGTGTCCAGCTGGAAATTCCGAGGACTTCGCAACGTATCCGTCGGAGTGGCGGTAATGCGAAATTCGTCCTGTTGAGTTATCTATATTTCAGGAAATATCATTACAAATTTTAATTAGAGCAGTAGATGTACTGTAGCTAGAGCGAAGTCCGGACTGTACTTGGGACAGTATATTATACAGTGTGTCCAAGATAAGGAGGGCCAGTATGGGGATCTCGGTAATGGTAAGAGATACAAATTTGGTTAAATGGGAAGAAAGTTGCGCAATTAAAGGAATAAAAAAATGACGTCTAGAAATCCTTGATATGATTTTTCATTTTTGAATTATCTCAAAAAAACCGAATTTTTGGATTTTCTTTTTTATTTATTTTTTGGCGTTCATATTAAAGTTAGAGCCAAACTGATTAAACTTCTTTATAGCAACTTTTAGTGCACTTAATGATTACGTTATAAATTTTTTTATCCGACGTTTCGTCTTCGAGAAACCATCATCAACTTCATTTTTTTAAATACGGTCCTGGTTTTTTGATGCCAAATTTGCAAAGCCCTTGTTACTCTGAATGCAACAATGTACCACATATTATGATTTAATTACGTTTCGAGCTTTTTTCTGATCATCATCAGAAAATTTTTTAGATACGGACCTGCATTTCTCATAATTTTGTAAAAATAAGTTCATAAGTAAGATAGGCGTTTTTAGATGCCGTTAAAATATTAAAATGCACATCATAATGTCATAATTCTGATACATTAATTTAATAAGCAACCAATAACTATTAACAATAAACAAAAAAGAAATGAACAACAGATAGACAGAAAGAATAACAAAACGAACATCGAAACCATTTAATAGGTATTAAATTTACAGAAGGTATTCAAAAAGGTTGCCATCATTCTCCATGCATAAATAACATCTAACTGTAGAATCTAAAACATTATTCAGCAATACTGGCGTTATACTTTGAAAGGCTTCAAGAACCAATCTTCTAAGTTCTTCTTCTATTTCAAAACGTTAAATACCTATTACATTGTTTCAAGGCTCGTTTTCTCATTGTTTCTGCCTATCTTTTGTTCATTTATTTGTTGTTTATTGTTAATAGTTATTGGTTGCTTATTAAATTAATGTATCAGAATTATGACATTATGATGTGCATTTTAATATTTTAACGGCATCTAAAAACACCTATCTTACTGTATGAACTTATTTTTACAAAATTATGAGAAATGCAGGTCCGTATCTAAAAAATTTTCTGATGATGATCAGAAAAAAGCTCGAAACGTAATTAAATCATAATATGTGGTACATTGTTGCATTCAGAGTAACAAGGGCTTTGCAAATTTGGCATCAAAAAACCAGGACCGTATTTAAAAAAATGAAGTTGATGATGGTTTCTCGAAGACGAAACGTCGGATAAAAAAATTGATAACGTAATCATTAAGTGCACTAAAAGTTGCTATAAAGAAGTTTAATCAGTTTGGCTCTAACTTTAATATGAACGCCAGAAAAAAATAAAAAAGAAAATCCAAAAATTCGGTTTTTTTGAGATAATTCAAAAACGAAAAATCATATCAAGGATTTCTAGACGTCATTTTTTTAGTCCTTTAATTGCGCAACTTTCTTCCCATTTAACCAAATTTGTATCTCTTACAATTACCGAGATCCCCATACTGGCCCTCCTTATCTTGGACACACTGTATATTTGTACATGATAAGAAACTTGTTCATAGATAATCATTTCAACTAATTTAGAAACTGTGGGAAGTATACTTATGGGTCTTTAGTCAGAAAAATGTATAGCCTTCGCAATTTTAGGAACGGGTATAATAAATGACTTTCCATAAATCAGGTACGACGCTATTTGATATGGAATAATTTGAAATAGAAGTGAATGCTTCTAAACACAAACGTCCCTCCACGTTCCAAGGGGGGCCTTCCGGTAAGTGTACGCCTGCAGCTACATGAATTAATGTACATTTAGGCGGGTTGTGTAATTTGGATTCTTAGGAATCTGTGATTAAATAGTTTTGAGACTATTATGGGGCGGACTCTAATGCTGGTTTTTAAGTACTCAGAAAGCAATGTAGGGAACGGGCACTGCGAACAGTCGCCGTCTCAATCTACCTTAAGGTCAGGTTTTTAGGTTAATAAGCTAGGGTACGGGCACTGCAAACAGTCGCCGCTTCAATCTAACTTGAGGAGAGGAGTTTGGGATAAAGATAAGTCCGTGGACTCAATATGGGACTGGGCAGGATCAGAGCTGGACAAGGCTCCAGGGGGAGAAATCTTAATTTAAGTAGACTGGTCGTAGAACTTGCTTTTACATGCTCTTCATCGTGTTATCAAAGCAACCACTTCAGACATCCTTAGGTGGGAGGCAGCGCGAAGGTCGACTCTCCGTAATTTTGCGCATAGCGCGTTCGAGTTTGTTATCACTTGTTCGAGCGTTGGGAAGATGCAGCCCATGATAACGCTTAAATAAGCAAGGCATAAATTAATACATTGTTAACGTAATCCGGTAATAAATTCAGAAAATTTTTCTGCTGCCCATGTAACTGCAAGCGTTTCCTTTTCTATTTGGGCATATCTATGTTCTGTAGAACTTAACAATTTAGAAGCAAAAGCTACAATTTATCTCTGATTATCCTTACCAACCTGCATTAGAACCCCACCTAGACCATATGAAGAACTATCACAGCTGACAATAATCTGCTTATTATAATCATAAGAAAGACATGGTATGCCGACTTTTTGGCGGACACTGTATATCTTTTCTTTACATATACACAGTAGCTAGGAAAACCCCGGCCATTTTTTCAACTATTAACACCAGCTGTCGCCGTTTTTTACAATGTTTAGGTATTTAAATTAAAATAAGCTACGCTGCTTTCCACTGTCAATTTCAAAACTAAATTCTGCTGTCAAACTGACAGCGAAGCAGATATGAATATAAATCTCCAACATATTGCTATTGTAAAATGGTTTTATCATGCGCAAATGGGTCATTCTACCAGAATGGCGGTACAAGTAGTGCAACATCGTTGGCGTCAAACTTATGCGAACCCAAGCAGAACAAAATTGTTTTATTAACATTACAGAATTGTTTTATTGTGTCAATGAAACGTTTTTAAATTCGTTACAAAACCGTTTAAAACATGCTACAAAAACGGCAAATGTCCTACTACCTCGTTTCATTTCAAAATCGTTACAAAAATGTTTCAAAAATCGTTTTTATGTAGCATTTTGTAATCGTTTATAGAACGTTTAGTAAAAACATACATAAAACGATTAGATAACATTGTAAATTTGTTTTTAATGTGTTGGAAGTCATTATTTTAGTCATTTAAAAAACGATTTTTTAAATTATTTTAAAAATGTTTTAGTAGAGTTACAGATTTGTTTTTTTAGAATAAAAAATATTCTCATACAAATGTAAATAAAACATATATTTTTCAAAATTAAACATATATTTATCAAAAATAAAACGTAGGTACCAGAGCTTCCAGTAACCTTTCTTGTAAAAAATATGATTATATGGCTACTTTTTACATAAATAATACCACGAGTGGGTATGATTTTTCGATTAAATTGTGGTGGAAGTTCACGAGTGCCAGTTAAGATGTTAATTTCACGAGCGCAAAGCACGAGTGGAATTACCTGAATCTTACGAGTTAACCTGCACTCAATTTTATCAAAGAAAAATCGCGTCACGAGTCGTATGCGTCGTAACTATATCACTCACATTAATTTTGACACATTTTTGGCAACACTGAATTCGTCAGAAATGCTTTTCGAAAATCGGCACTCTTAACATATAATCCGAAGCTACTGTGAATTTAATCACTCATTTAAACAGCACGATACAGTTCAATCATGAATGTGAGTGGTATAGTCACAAATAAATATGAAAACGTTGCAAAAATAATTTATTGAACGTTATCAAGAACATAAAGTATTATACAGGGTGTTTCCGTTTTAATGAGCAGGGTTGCACCAGAATGTAGAACATGAAAAATAAAGTGATCCGGTATTTTTTTGTTTTATCAAATTCTGATTTTTAATGGTCGTATTGGCCCCCTGAAGGGTGGCCCCTAAAAATAGTTTTCTGTGAATATTTAAGGAAATCCTTGACCGATTTGAATAAAGCTTGGTATATAAATAAATAAATAGAAGTGAATCTACACCTTACGTCAAGCAGTAATTTGACTTAGTTTTTCTACTGTAATTTTTTTAAGATTTTATTACAGAATCGGTTGTAGAATCAAATTCTCTTTAAAACATTATTCTTGTGTTGTTGAAAACAAAACAAATTACTGCTTGATATACGTGTAGATTCACTCGATTAATTTATATACCAAACTTCATCCAAATCGGTCAAGGGTTTCCTTAAATATTCACAAAAAAACTATTTTTAAAGGCCACCTTTCAAGGGCCAGTACGCCCCTTAAAAATTGGAATTTGAGAAAACAAATCGCTTTATTTTTTATGTTCTACATTCTGGCACAATCCTGCTCATTAAAACATAAACACCCTGTATACATTTGGGGCAATATTTAAAAAATACCTAGCGTTAGAAATAAATGGTATTTTAAAAAGTACAAGTGACCAAAAATGAATTTCAATTTAAAAAATTACAAGAAACGATTTAACTGGAAGCCCTGCAATACACATGTTACACAAATATTAATAATAATTACATATCATCTTTAGGTTTATCTCGCTTTAGCCTTTGATTAGCATTTCAAAACCATAACGCCACAGTCTTTAACCTCTTTCTTGGTTGTCTGGATGATATGTTCGTGCTACACCTGTAATACAAATTAAAGTGTCTAGTAGTTCTCTGAATGTCTACGTCAGATTCAAAACTACTTAATTCAAAAAAGACTGCAAACACAATATTGTCGTTAAAATTAACAGCCACTTTGAATAAAAATAGTTATTTAAGATACAAGTGCAAAAATGCATTTTTTTGCAAGAGTGTCTTACAACGTTTTATCTACGATTGTGAAAAGAAAAAAATTATTTCAAATAGATCCTGTCCTTTTCAATAAAAAAATAACTGTGATCTGTAAGTAAGGCGGCAATGACGGATACGTTAGCAACCAAATTATCAACAAGTAGCCATTTCTGTTTTTCGATTTCTGTTAATTGAGTGGCAATGTACAGGGGTGTTATCGACGATCCTCCTTAGGTAGCAGAGGCTGCACATGTGGTAGTTCTGTCTCTGCTGCCAGAAAAATCTAAGTCAATATGAACTTGTCTATAACAAGTTGAAAAATTGGTTTCAGAATAAAAAAGTCGACAGTTTGACGAAAAACGTTGACATTTCTGTGCAATAAAATTTTTATGGCACTAGTGCCATAAATGACAACTTTTACAACAGTATACGTATAAAAAATTGTCACTTTTTACATGATCGTAGATAAAATAAAACCTTAAACAAGATTTTTAAGCTATAATACCTTCTATTGCTAATATAATCTTTCGATATTTTATCTCAAAACTGCCTCGAATACCTGTCCACGAACTAACGGCCGCCAAATTATTGGTAAATAAATTTGCCAACATCCTCCTAATAAATTCATCAGATTTTTCTCCTCGAAGTAATTTTATTTGGTTATTCTAGAACAAAGGAATAAATAATTATTTAGTAATTTTATGTCATACTTTGAAAAGTATCTTAGAACTTGTACAAAAAGAGAGTCAATAACGATAATACTCACAAAAGAATTGGAAAATTCTGCATCAGACAGCTTGTTTTCAAATTTCTTTAATTGCCCGATTCCAGCAAGTGGCAAACGTGTGACATCACCAAGAATTGCATTAGGGGGAGTAGAAGGCCTAGTGGAATTTTTTATTTTATTTTCCAATGCTGAAATTCTTGCACACTGTTGTTTTAACTTCTCTTGAATGCTTGCCAATTCCTTCATAACGGAGGTAAATCCAGTTTCAACTGCTTTGTGTATATCATTAAGCGTAGGCTGTGGGGTAGTTATTCCGTACTGGAAAATCACATTGCCCTCATTTGACTGAACTGAAAAGTAAAACAATGCTTTATATCTTCTATAACACATTAAAAATATAAAACGTTTAAAATGCACCTACTTGCTACGGGTGCAATAGTTTCAGATATCGATGTTTCTGTTGGATTGATGGGAGGCTTTGCTTGCTGTCCTGCAATAAATGCAATTAAGTTTATTAAGTTTTATATTAACGATTAGCCATATCCACATAAGCTTATCACTTTGATTAATAGAAAAAATATATATTAAGCATTGGGATTAAATAAAGTAAGGTTAAGATGTTAGATAAAGTACCTTTTAAAAGTTTCAAACTGCTTTAAAGTAAACGTGTTTCATAAATAGCCCAGCTATTAATACTTACGTTTAATTTTTATTTTCACTAACTTACACAAACGAAACCATCAAAAATGTACACTAAACAAAACAACTCCAGACGGCGAGCAGGCGAGGTTACGTGCTGTGCAACAAGAAAAGATGTTAACACGCATGCGTAAATAACGTCGTAGATAACATTTCCTACGTTTAGCGGCGTTTTGAGCATTCGTTTTCTGCGATACGTTTTATAAATGTTTAAAAATCGACTGGCAAAAAATATTTCCAGGTACTAAATAAAAATGAAAACTAATCATTTTAAAATTAATTCTCTAAAAACTGTTCCGTATTTAATGATTTATAAACACTTCTAATGCGTTTCAGGAAAACGTCTTTTTGTGTCAACTGGGTAGCAAAAAAAAAACGTTTTAAAGTTGTTTTGTTCTGCCTGGGAATGGACCACCACCAGCTCATAGCAGCATAATTGCAATTGTTGCTACACATTAACTAATTTCAGTAGTCTACTTGGATTCTGCATTGTTGCCAGTATTTTAATTTAATTTTTGTAGAGTCCCTGTATATATAATCCATTCAGTTAACTCCCGTGACGTGTACGCTGTCAAATGAAAATTTTGGAATGTACTTTATGTACAGAACCTATCAACTTTTTTAGTGAATGTACTTAACGTCAAACTGAAAGTAAGGTTATGACAAATCATTTGTCATTTTCGTAAAATTAAGTAGAACAAGGTGTCTTCTAAATCTTCCCCATTTTCAAATTTTGTAAAAATGTCCTTCACTGGAGTTACACTGATCTAAGAAAGGAGATGTAGGATTGGAAAAGTGGTTATAAAGGATAAAATGTAGAAATTCTTACTGAAAATATATATGCAGCCTTTTCAAAAATGGTATATTTTTTTAAGTGAGAGCTAATTTCCTGCCTTTCTAAGCAGTATTTGCATACAGCTTCTTTCTCTCCCTTGGATAATAAACTTTGTTGGTACTTCTGTTCATCCACTTCTCTAGAGATTATGAATTATAAAACGTCACTTGAATAAATAATTTAAGTGTAAAGTGAAAACAAAAAACAAAAGCATTAAATTTAAAGGTGGGCCAATCTCAAATCTAAAAATTGTTAATAGCTTAATAGGGATTTTCATATTACCCAACACATTCTGACTTTTATGTCACGGGAGTTAAGTGAATGGATTATAGTTAAAGTACGTTTTTTTCCTATAAAAATTTCGAAGGTCAAAGAATGTAGGGTTTATGTTGGCATTACTTGGATTCTTTAAAAAAATATATGTTGGTAGAATTTGTTTCAGTAATTTTTTAGAACTAAAAATGGGTGGAAAATTTAAAATCTGGCATTAAAAGAGTTTCGTTTTTAGGTAATCTTTCTTCTGGCATGTTAGGCTACAGATCCAACAGTTCCTCTGCACACCTCAGAATTGCTTTTTTTACATTTAATTTTGATTCTGATTCTGTTTTTTACGAGTATTCATTTTTAAAAAAGAAAAGCTGACAATTTAATTTTAAATGTCAAAATGACACCAGTCGTTTACAGAAAAACCTGACGAAAATAAATTTTTTAGACGACCACGTATGAAAGTAACATTATCGCGACAGCAGCCTACTACAGAAAGTTGACAATTTCATACACTAGCACGATATTATATCGTGCTAGTCATATCGTAACGGCACAAAGTTATTCACATCACGGCCTGCTTAATTGTGTGACAAACGTCACTTTGACGTTTGTCACACTGTCACACAATTAAGCTGACCGTGATTCAAATAATACAGACGCTTTTGCTTTATTCGTTGTTCTGCTTCCAACAAGCTCTAATTTTTTATAATTGTACCAATAATAATATAACGATCAATTTTGCAAACGAAATAAAAACAATTCTTAAAAATAGAATTTACTTTGAGTGGTCGTCTAAAAAATAGTGTTCATAACTCGCCCGAAAGTGCAAATATCTGTGCTCATGTTTTAGATCCACTCGGGCTTCGCTTCGCTACGCCCTCGTTTGTCTAATCAACACTCGCACGATATTTGCTACTTTCGACGCTTGTCATGAAAATAACTATTGTAATAATTTAAAAATAGTATATTATGTTATTAGGAGCAAAAGTTATATTTTATGTTGCGAGGTTGGACGGGTTATCTGCCGAGCTTGCGAGGGAGATAAGTACAGCCGAGACACATAAAGATACTTTTGCTCCGAATAACATATAGTATTTTTTCTTCAAACGTTTTTATAACAAATTATTTACAACTTTGGGAACAAAATTCGAAGAAAATTACTTGAGCGGCAGATAAAGTTGTCAGCGGCAGATAATAACTTTATCTGCCGCTGACCAGCGGCAGATAGTCGTCAGCGGCAGATAATAACAAATTTAAAAATGGGTATACACAGTGGGCCAAAAAAAACGGTAAAATATTTAAATACACGTATTTTCACTTATAATACCATGAGTAGTCAAAGTTATGTCGACTATTTTTGTGGTGGTATCACGAATGTCCATTGCGCTTTGGTACGATTAATCCCAAACGCAATGGACATAAGTAGTAATACCACCGCAAAAATAATCCACTTAACTTTGACTAAGAACGGTATTCGAGAGACTATTCAATGAACCAAACTAGTTTTTCAATTTGGTTTCAGTAAATCTAGCAACAAACTACTCAATTTCTATAGTAACAGAAAACTAAAATTGATTTTTCCTAATAAAAACTACATTTGTTTAAAATGATCACTTGAATACCTTCTAGGAAGATATATCCACTGATATTTTTTTGATTGGTCAAGAAACGTCAGAATTCTGGATTTTCATTGGTCACTTTTTGACAGATGACAGGTGAATTGAATAGTCAATAGAATTTTTTGTATAACTTTGTTTAACCACGCACAACTATGTATTAGCATTATCACTTTGTAGTAAAAGTGCTTCACTTCCATCTATAAACATTGAGCTTTTCGATAATACATTAGTCATTTGAAAATATTATTGACTTTAAGTAACAAACGACTTCCGGATTGGACCGTGTCATGATTGAGATCGAAGAACTTTCGCCCACTTTCGTAAGGGGCTTCATCAGGAGGAAAAACGCAAAAGAGCACGGTAACTCAACGTGTTAACCACGCCAGAGGCGAAACTCTTTGCAGGGAAGGGACAGAAGAGCACGGTAACTCAACGTGTGAACCACGCCAGAGGCGAAACTCGACTGACTATCGGAAGAAGAAAGGCGAGAATTTATAGGCAAGCGCCGCGCCGTCGCGATTCAGCAAATGCCGTCGCGGTTCAGTGGCGGAGGGCGGGGCTTAGGAATTAGCATTTTTTACATTCGTCCCGATTGAGATTATTAGGGTGTTTGTAAATCTCAATGGCTTCGCGAATCTTTCTGCTAAAGAAGAATGGGGATTTGCAGATGATGGAAGTTTCATCAAAAAGGATCTTATGACCAGTATCGCGTTGGTGTTCGGCGATGGCCGATGATGAAACGAGACCTGACTTGAGACAGCGCTGATGCTCAGAGATGCGAGTTTTCACTGAACGACGTGTTTCACCAATGTATACAGCATTACAAGAGCAAGGAACTCTATAAACACCTGTAGATGACATAGTGTTTAATTTATCTTTAGATGAAGGAAGAACCTGCGAGATTTTGCTAGGGGGTTTGAATAATGTTTTAATGTTTTGTTTTCGAAAGAACATTCCTATGCGGTCGGTGACTTGGTGGATATAGAGAAAAACTTTCCTATGCGGTCAGTGACTTGATGGATATAGGAAAGTTTCTTAGAAAACAAAACATTAAAACAGTATTTAAACCCCCTAGCAAAATCTCGCAGGTTCTTCCTTCATCTAAAGATAAATTAAACACTATGTCATCTACAGGTGTTTATAGAGTTCCTTGCTCTTGTAATGCTGTATACATTGGTGAAACACGTCGTTCAGTGAAAACTCGCATCTCTGAGCATCAGCGCTGTCTCAAGTCAGGTCTCGTTTCATCATCGGCCATCGCCGAACACCAACGCGATACTGGTCATAAGATCCTTTTTGATGAAACTTCCATCATCTGCAAATCCCCATTCTTCTTTAGCAGAAAGATTCGCGAAGCCATTGAGATTTACAAACACCCTAATAATCTCAATCGGGAAGAAGGCTTTCCCCTTCCTTCTATGTGGAAAGTGCTAATTCCTAAGCCCCGCCCTCCGCCACTGAACCGCGACGGCATTTGCTGAATCGCGACGGCGCTTGCCTATAAATTCTCGCCTTTCTTCTTCCGATAGTCAGTCGAGTTTCGCCTCTGACGTGGTTCACACGTTGAGTTACCGTGCTCTTTTGCTTTTTTCCTCCTGATAAAGCCCCTTACGAAAGTGGGCGAAACGTTGAGTTCTTCGATCTCAATCATGACACGGTCCAATCCCGGAAGACTTTGTTACTTAATGACAATGGCCGTGAAAGCCTCAAAAATCATATTAATGACTTACAAGGCTACAAAACCTGTACCGCTTTTTTTTGGTCCACTGTGTATAATGGGACTATAAGTAGATTTATTTCAAAAGTTTTAAAACAATTTAAAAAAATTATCGATAGGCCCTCTATTATCGAGCGGCAGAACTATATCTGCTATATTATGTTAGGATGATTGCTGCTACGCGCTTAAATTCTAGCTGGACTTTTTCAAATTGTTTATTAGAAAATCCGGAATGCCCCTAGCATTTTGCGTAGCCCAAGGTTATAAAAGGAAGACCACAACCCTTTGACGTTAGATATCGATTTTGATATTTCTATTTAAATACATGTTTTTGTTTGCAAGCACAACTTTGTATCCCGAACTCGGGGCAAGGTGAGCATTGTACCGCCAGATGAAAGCGCATAAAGCACCAGCCTCTACACTGCAAGGTAAAATGAGGTTATCGATAATACAATACATGTTTTTGCAGTTTTGTTATTGTTTATTATTAATTTCTGTATTTTTTACATTGTTTTTCATTTTATTCAAATTCTATTAATGTTTATGATACATTTACTATTTTGTATAATAAAACAATATTTAAAAAAAAATATGTAGTGTATCTTACCTAGTTTACTTGGAAAAAAGTTAGTGGAATTCTGGTGGATTTTGTTTTTCCATTAAGTGGAATGCAATTTCCCAGTGTTGGCGACACTGTGTAGAAATATCCTGTTGTATGAAAAATGTCCCAATAGTTCCTCATCTATACTCTATTCACTGTAGTCATATATGTAATACTTACTATATTGCTAGCGGCTATGAGTGGGAAACTCACCGATGAAGTGAGACACACAACCAACTCCTTCATGTATACGGTGAGCTGTGCGCAAGCGCGGCGGCGTCGTCCGCCCAATGGGGAAGTGGTCAAGTTTAGAATTCGCTTCTAAAGGCGGAGTTCGAATTCTCACGCATGCGCACGAGACGCGTTATACTCTAAGTGAGACTATGTCGGTGCCGTAATGATTTCGGGCGTTTCGAGGCCCTACTAGCAATATATATGTATAATCCATATACAGTCGCGGCCATAACAACCCCGACAGTTTTTTTGACCTAATTAATAAATGTCATCAAAAGTTATTATTCAGAATAAACAATGACTTTTGAAGACATTTATTAATTTGAATTGTCAGAGTCAGCACTTCTTTTCGCATTTTGAAAATTAGGTCAAAGAAACTGTCCCGATTTTTTGGCCGCGATTGTATGTGTAAGTCATATATCTAATACTTACTATATTGCTAGCGGCTATGAGTGGGAAACTCACCGATGAAGTGAGACACACAACCAACTCCTTCATGTATACGGTGAGCTGTGCGCAAGCGCGGCGGCGTCGTCCGCCCAATGGGGAAGTGGTCAAGTTTAAAATTCGCTTCTAAAGGCGGAGTTCGAATTCCCACGCATGCGCACGAGACGCGTTATACTCCAAGTGATACTATGTCGGCGCCGTAATGTTTTCTGAAGTTTCCAGGCTCTACCAGCAATATATGTGTATTATATATATGGTGTAAGTCGCCCACTTTAAACTACTGTTCCTAGAGCTAGTAAAGCAGGTGGGATAGAAATTTGATAACAATAATTTTTTGTAGCAAGGTATGAATTTAGGTTAGCTGCTAGTTGTGTGTACTTAGTACAAACATTCCTGTGTAATGTAAAAAATGTGTGTAGACCATAACAAGAGGGTTAATTTATCTCTCCTTCCTGTATTACTGGCTCTAGGAATGGTAGTTCAAAGTGAACAACATACACTACGAGATTACACTCTATTCTGTTGCATCACACTTATTTTCCTTTTTAGCAGAGTTTCTACTGATTTCTCATGACCAACCAAACATTTATTTGGCTTTTTTTCATTCGATTCGGCTTTGGTTTTTGTATCTTTCATTATCTTCATTTGGTTTTCGAATTTTTGATTAATATTTTCGTCGGTAATCTTGTAAAGTACGACGCCCCATGAACTACTGTTCCTAGAGTCAGGAATCTTGGAGGAAGAGATCACTAACATGTCAAATACCTTACACTGTTGCCAGACCTTTGTTTGTTTACTTCTACAGCAATTTGGGGCCTAATTCGTTTTAGTTTGCATGTTTATCGTGGTCCTAACATCAATGTCGAATAGAGGTGTTCCAGCTCCAACTGTTTTGTGAATGAAGGTAACATTTTGTCACTAAACCATATTCGTGATTCTTGCAGGTGTTGCGGTTAGAGTTAAACTAAAATGTATTGAACGATTGGCGAATCGAGGATTAATACATAATTTCCTCCGGTGTGAAGGCTGTCAGGTAGATATCTCGTTTGTTTAACGAGCCTCTATTTGCGATGGTTACACATGGAAGAGTCACCGTCAGGAAGGATTTTTTCCTTGTTCGCAGACGTTTGAAACCCATTCAGATTGTTGTTTTGATATATCGTAGGTCACACGAGGCCCAAAAAGGTGAGATTGCCAACCACACCACTGTTGATTGGTGCTCCTTTTGTCAAAAAGTTTGCCAGCAATATTAAAGCAAACTAAAAATAATTTGGCGCCAAACCCTGTTGAAGCCAAACAATATAAAGGTCTGGCAATGTTTTAAGGTACTTTTGATCTAAACGATCAGCTGTTCGCGCCTCCCTCCAAGATTACTGACTCTAGGAACAGTAGTTCATCGAGGGCGTCGTACAATACAAGATTACCCTCTTAAGTTTGTTTTCTTGTGGATTTACTACTTTTGTTAAATCTGGCCACGTGGCTTTTGCGACTATCAGACAATGACCTTCATGTTTGTTATCAGTAGTTTTTGTTTGTTCTAGAACTAGTGACACTTTCACAATGGGTCTTGCATGGCTCCGTTTCCATTTGCCGGAAGTCTTTTGACCGGTATGCATTTCGCTGGATATCAAGATCGAGGTCACTATGCTGATCGTGGAGACACCAGCCGTGTTAGTGAAAAAAAAAGTATCAAAGACTGCAACTAACCTAAACAGGCTAGACACAGTACTTTACTGAATTTCGTTATATGACACCCACCCTACAATCCGGCTGATAGCTTTCCGGTGAAATATTTATCCGGCGAAGCGAATTCCTTCGAATGGGAAGGCCAGATCTTGCATTGTTGCCAAACTCAATACTGAAATAGTATATTAAGTATTAAGAACAATAAGGACATTTTATCGATCGAAGACAATTGTTTGGAGGAGGAGCGAAGCGATGACTCCAATTATTGTCTGAGATCAGTAATTCCTTAATGTTCGTAATGCTTATGAAGTTTTTTACACGATAGAAATGTATTTCTCTTCAAAATGTCAGATTATACCACAGAATATGTTGGTGGCACTGTAAGTCTATGTCAAATTCGAGGTTAGCAGGTTATGTTTTGCGTTAGTCTGTGTCAAAACTTACTGATTTGACAACAATCGTTTGATCGTGTTAAAAATTAAATAACACAACAGGAAAATTCCGGAATAATTTTATTTAAGACAAGTATAAAAATGAACAATACGTAATGGAAGCATTTTACACTACACATAAAAATTACATTTACATAATAATGCACATGTAAATATAACAAAAATACTTTTAACAAAATATCAAAACATTAAAAAATGACTAATAAAATGACTCTGTAAAAGACAAAATCGTATCTACAGAAAATTAGAAGACGTAGTTAAACGCCGCATTGCCTAATTTGGAGTTCTACGTGGATTAGTCAATTCACATCTCGCACAAGTTTATTTATAATGAATGAGGTTACGATTGACTTTTGTAGCAATTTTTAAATAGTAGCCCAGAAGCTTCCATTTTGATTTACGGAACCAATTCAAATCGTCTGATCCACATCGAGCTCAAAGCAGGCAAATGCACCGTGGAAGTAGCGTTTTCAATGTATGTACAAATACCGAAAAGTGTAGATTAAAATGTAGGTCAAAAACCGTGCATCTAAAAATAGGGTCTCTATGTACACTCACAAACAATATTCGGCAATAAAATTAAGTTTGTAACGTGGGCACAATTGTCGTCGCTCCCAGGTTAAATACTATCGCTTTTAAGCTATCATACGAAAAGAGATTTTAACATTATCAACTACTGGAACAAAGTTCATAAATATCTAGGGTATATTTTCATCTAGTCGTAAACCTGCCAAATATACAGAGCAATTCACTACTTGAACTTCGCCGTCACACAACCCAAAGTGAAATCAAAATCTTTCAATATCTGTCGTTCAGATGTCCCAAAATCATGCACATCGTACGTGTTCAATTATTGAAGCTCAAATATTTTTATAGGGCAGTTTAAAAAGTGCACGATTTTTGAGTCACCTTTGGAGTTGCAGTAAAATTACCCACAGTTCTTACGATTTAGAACGAGTCGAGTAGTTTAGCTGCGTTATGAATACAGTAACAGCAAAATGTTAACACTTACGCCATACGTTAGCTAAATAAAGTGGCTTACATAAAAGATATTTAAAAATTAAATATCACAATTAAAACTTTGCTTTAAATAATCGGGAGATGAAGATAATCGATACTAGTAAGCACATTTTTAATCTACACTAGCTATTGTAAAACTGATCGATAGATATTAGATTGCACTGCAACGATCTCGGGTTCAATTCAACAAAGCCGCTCGTCATTAAACAGTACACTTTGCAGGCTCTATAAAACAATTATGACTAGTAAGTTTGTGGTACCAAAAGTATGCCAATTTGCTGTAGCACGATTGGTCAGAAAAGCTCAAAAAAAGCTTGACTATTAAGTATAACGATCTGTATTCGGGTTACCTAAAGACCATATTGTTCACAATTACAAAAAAGTTTCTGCTCGATGATTGTTATAAGCAACCCACCTTCGAGGACCTCTTACAGCGGCTGGAAGCAGCTGGAGATCCCGACCTTACTGAAGACAAGCGCCAACAACGACGATGAGTTGCTCATAACAGCTCCGTGCATGAGGTCTCTGGTTAAAATGGCCGGTGTCACCCTCCGGCACAGGCAGAAGATGCGAAAAATGAAAACAAGACCACCAACACCCGGAGTAGTGTTCACGATTATAAAAGAGTTTCTGCTCGATGATTGTTATAAGCAACCCACCTTCGAGGACCTCTTACAGCGGCTGGAAGCAGCAGGAGACTCCGACCTTACTGAAGACAAGCGCCAACAACCAAGATGAGTTGCTCATAACGGCTCCGTGCATGAGGTCTCTGGTTAAAATGGCCGGTGTCACCCTCCGGCACAGGCAGAAGATGCGAAAAATGAAAACAAGACCACCAACACCCGGAGTAGTGTTCACGATTATAAAAGAGTTTCTGCTCGATGATTGTTATAAGCAACCCACCTTCAAGGACCTCTTACAGCGGCTGGAAGCAGCAGGAGACTCCGACCTTACTGAAGACAAGCGCCAACAACCAAGATGAGTTGCTCATAACGGCTCCGTGCATGAGGTCTCTGGTTAAAATGGCCGGTGTCACCCTCCGGCACAGGCAAAAGAGGCGAAAAACTGAGAAGAAGACCACCAACACCTGGAGTAAGGCAACCAATACAAACGTCGTGCAGGCAGCATTTGAAACATTCTCTATGGACCAGATTGATAACAAGAGCTCGCGGCGAATTACTAGTGACTATTAAAACACTTTTAAAATGTCAAGTTTGTTGAAATAAAGCTACACTAATTGTTATAGCCCTCGAGAGAGAGCCTGGAATCCTTAGAGGGCGGTCTCTAGGTGGCGGATTTGGGAAGGCTTGTTAGAAATACTAGGTAGGGCGGAACTAAAATATCTCTGCGGACCAACAGGTAGTAAGGCAATGAAAAATTATCCTACTGTAATAGTTTTCGCAGGTAGCCCTTGAGTGGGCAGAGGGTGGTGGAAACTTGTGGCTCAAAGTAGTGAAATCAAAGAACTGGACCAAACAATAGACCATCTAGCAAAAACTATACAGGAGGCAGTACATTTTCATCCACGTTTTAATTTTTAAAAACCTCACCCGGACTAGGGAGCCAACTCGCGCAAAAGCTTAACAGCGAACTGGAATATGGACCACATAAAATCAGCAGTTCTGATAGGGCAACAGGGTTTAACAAAACCAGCATGGGGCAGTTTCTGCAAACCGTGGCCACACTGGGTTCGATCCCTGGTTACTACACCATAAGCTCTTCGGCTGCCATGCTAACTCCTTGTGATAGTTGTTAACCCCTAATAAGGAAACTCTTCCTTAGTTTGAGGGGCAAGGCTAGCCACCTACCCAGCTTACGAGTAAAAAAAGTTTATAGAATCACTTTGCGGTTAAAAACAGGCCACTGGCCTATAATGAGAGGAAGAAGAAAACACTGGAAATAGTATATTACATACCGAGGTAAAAAGTGTTTCATTCCTGTCGAGAGATTAAGTAGTTAACCGAGACGCGTAGCGTCGATGTCAACTTTATCTCGAGACAGGAATGAAACTTTTCACCGTGGTATGTATACTATTTTATTCGCAACCACTTTATTCTAAACAATAAATGGAAAAATTATTATATTATGATACGACAGGTTGTGACGCGCATGAATGGATGAACGAGATTCCCAGTGTCCCTACCTACTCAGCGGTCGGGAATGGATCGCGCATGAATGGATGAACGATATTCCCAGTGTCCCTACCTACACAGCGGTCGGGAATGCATTAATTTCCAACCGCTGCGACGGCAATCACTTTTCCGATCGGTTGGAAAGTTACAAGTTGGGAATAGCTCATTTTCCAACTTTTTAAAAGTCAGTAATGATCTTATTACATATATGGTTGCGAATAAAAATATATAACCTTGACAAGACAATACTCACCACTCAAGACACCAAAAGTAATTGCTGCAATGGGAATTAAGAAGGTGGGGAAAGTGCTTTCGACAGAGAGAGGTGAATTGTGTATGTTTTTCCAAGAGCTAAATACAAGCCGGTACTTTTGAAATTACAATCTAGTTGGATTTATGAAATGCACCAAAGATGCGATCCTCGTCATACTAGACAACCACATGAGTATGAAGACTATAGATACTTCTCTGTATAGACAATTGTATAGTTTTTGTAACAAAGCCCCGGAGTATAGTGAGACTTTGGAAAGCATCTCGAATGTCTAGATAATTCTCAGCGAGAAGCGGTTACAGCAACTTTAGGGTGCAACAACCGAGTTGAGCAGTGAATGTGCCATGTCAAATCCAAGTTTTGTCATACTAGACAACCACATGAGTATGGAGACTATAGATACTTCTCTGTATAGACAATTGCATAGTTTTTGTAACAGAGCCCCGGGAGTGTAGTGAGACTTTGGAAAGCATCTCGAATGTCTAGATAATTCTCAGCAAGAAGCGGTTACAGCAACTTTAGGGTGCAACAACCGAGTTGAGCAGTGAATGTGCCATGTCAAATCCAAGTTTTGTCATACTAGACAACCACATGAGTATGGAGACTATAGATACTTCTCTGTATAGACAATTGTATAGTTTTTGTAACAGAGCCCCAGGAGTGTAGTGAGACTTTGGAAAGCATCTCGAATGTCTAGATAATTCAAAGCAAGAAGCGGTTACAGCAACTTTAGGATGCAACCACCGAGTTGAACAGTGAATGTGCCATGTCAAATCCAAGTTTTGTCATACTAGACAACCACATCAGTATGGAGACTATAGATACTTCTCTGTATAGACAATTGTATAGTTTTTGTAACAGAGCCCCAGGAGTGTAGTGAGACTTTGGAAAGCATCTCAAATGTCTAGATAATTCTCAGCAAGAAGCGGTTACAGCAACTTTAGGGTGCAACAACCGAGTTGAGCAGTGAATGTGCCATGTCAAATCCAAGTTTTGTCATACTAGACAACCACATGAGTATGGAGACTATAGATACTTCTCTGTATAGACAATTGTATAGTTTTTGTAACAGAGCCCGGGAGTGTAGTGAGACTTTGGAAAGCATCTCGAATGTCTAGATAATTCTCAGCAAGAAGCGGTTACAGCAACTTTAGGGTGCAACCACCGAGTTGAACAGTGAATGTGCCATGTCAAATCCAAGTTTTGTCATACTAGACAACCACATCAGTATGGAGACTATAGATACTTCTCTGTATAGACAATTGTATAGTTTTTGTAACAGAGCCCCGGGAGTGTAGTGAGACTTTGGAAAGCATCTCAAATGTCTAGATAATTCTCAGCAAGAAGCGGTTACAGCAACTTTAGGGTGCAACAACCGAGTTGAGCAGTGAATGTGCCATGTCAAATCCAAGTTTTGTCATACTAGACAACCACATCAGTATGGAGACTATAGATACTTCTCTGTATAGACAATTGTATAGTTTTTGTAACAGAGCCCCGGGAGTGTAGTGAGACTTTGGAAAGCATCTCGAATGTCTAGATAATTCTCAGCAAGAAGCGGTTACAGCAACTTTAGGGTGCAACAACCGAGTTGAGCAGTGAACGTGCCATGTCAAATCCAAGTTTTGTCATACTAGACAACCACATGAGTATGGAGACTATAGATACTTCTCTGTATAGACAATTGTATAGTTTTTGTAACAGAGCCCCGGGAGTGTAGTGAGACTTTGGAAAGCATCTCGAATGTCTAGATAATTCTCAGCAAGAAGCGGTTACAGCAACTTTAGGGTGCAACCACCGAGTTGAACAGTGAATGTGCCATGTCAAATCCAAGTTTTGTCATACTAGACAACCACATCAGTATGGAGACTATAGATACTTCTCTGTATAGACAATTGTATAGTTTTTGTAACAGAGCCCCGGGAGTGTAGTGAGACTTTGGAAAGCATCTCCAATGTCTAGATAATTCTCAGCAAGAAGCGGTTACAGCAACTTTAGGGTGCAACAACCGAGTTGAGCAGTGGACGTGCTATGTCAAATCCAAGTTTTGTCATACTAGACAACCACATGAGTATGGAGACTATAGATACTTCTCTGTAAATTGTATAGTTTTTGTAACAGAGCCCCGAGAGTGTAGTAAGACTTTGGAAAGCTTCTCCGATGTCTAGATAATTCTCAGCAAGAAACGGTTACAGCAACTTTAGGGTGCAACCAGCGAGTTGAGCAGTGCTATGTCAAATCCAAGTTTTGCATGCAGAAGAAGAGGAAATCAGGTTAGTTTATTTACAAGCAATGTATTTGATCAAATCTCCGACATAGTAATAAAATGCTATCACATTTTAAATATTGCACGTGATTGCATCATCATTTAACGTGGCATCACGGCTTCAAAGCGTCCAAGTCAGCAAGTAGTTGGTAGTGGTTGCACGTCAGCCGTATCATATTAGAAGTGAATTTGGCGGAGTGCGTGGAACATATTTGTGCGGACTCTCGTGTTAGCGTTAATGTTTGATATGTTATTATTTGTATTGTGTACAAGTTGCAAACGCGAGTAGAAATTAGCCTTTAGCCTATAACGATTTAATTAAACTAAATTTTTTATTACTGACGGCGCATAGTATTAGCGCATTTCGTTTATTTATCTGTATGTATACCACCATATAGAGTATATGGCGTTCATGTATGCAGTCTTGGCTTTTATTTCTAGCAGGGTTGCAGTGTTTATTTTCAGAATTATAGGTGTAAACGAAGCAGGCTTAGAGCAAAGCCACAACTGAGGTAAGAAATGGGTCATATGCATTGACGACTGAGTTAGCTAGCAAACAAAGGGCAATAAAAATTTAAAGTAACGTAGGGTAGGGGGCAAACGCCGCGTTATAATATGCCTGTTTTTATTCTGCATTGCCAATTATGAAGTATTAACCTCACTTTTTCGTAAGTAAAGCTCTAATTCTCTACAAAGGTATACCTTATTGTAGTTGCCTTGAGAAATGAATAAAGCTTTTCAATGGAATTTTCTTTTAAATTGCTGTCCTGAAGAACGAATCCCAATTACTCACTATATTGTTTTATCAACCAGTCGTTCGTTACTGTTCCGCAGTTTTGAGATTCCATAGTCCCTGCAAGGTGGGTTCAAAGAATGATCAAAAACCAGTTAGATTGGAATAGGCAAAAGCAACTTTGGAGAAGATCCGATCCGATGGAGAACAATTTTATGCGAATTTGTAATGATGGATGAAACTAGGGGGCATCACTTTGACCTAGACACTAAAATGCAAAGTATGAAATGGCATCCTCTCGGTTTTCTCCATCAACAAAACAGTTTCTGGTATAAGCATCTGCTGGCAAAGCGATGGCATCTGTAATTCCCAATGCAGAAGGGGATGCTGTTTCAAAAAGACAAGCCGAGCATAGCTTAAGCTGCCCTTAAGGATACTTGATGATCCATCTTATTCTCCAGATTTATTGGAATATTTCAGAACAAAAAACTGATGGAAAGATGATTACACCAAAGTTGAAGGAGTTGAACCAAAAATAACAATTTATAACAGGTATCTCACCCTATAAAGCCAACATTTCAGTCACTGATTACTAAAATAACAGCTAAAGTGAGTATATCGAGTGAGAGGCTACATTTGTATAGTTTCCGCAAATCTAAACCCAGTAAATAATTCGCAACACAAAGGGAGTACCTTCGTTATTCCGGCACACAACCGCAAACGTGCATGTTAAAAGTGACCAACGGCTTTGTTCAGATTAACAACCAGATGCAACGGTGCGAAATTCTCATCTAGTTATGTGCGCATCTTCAGTACCACTGCAATTGTAGTTACTGTCTCTCGTAGCATTGTAGCTACCAGCCGACAGGAGTTGCTCCCGCTTATCACCCGCTGTCCCCTCCTGCAAGAAACTTTCACTGTAAAAACGCACCAAAAAGCAGGACGGAAATCTCAGCACAAAGTACCTTATTCCGAGACAAAAACTTGAAGTCGCCACGATCAGGCAAGTAGCTCTGGAATACTGCTTCCACATAACAAAAGAAAATTAAAACGGGCAACACAAAGCAACAGGCAAATCATAAGAAAGAGGAGATGTAGAACTGCCAACGTAGTTTTCTAATTATGATTTATTGTCTTGCTCACAAAACTCATTC
>CALNHX010008675.1:0-57990 GCA_940337035.1 Agriotes lineatus
GGCGATAGTATCCCGATAGCAGCCAAAGGTTGTCCTAGAGTTACGGCATCGCAAATAAAGACTGCCCCTGACAGCCGGGCTTCGATAAAACCAAAATAGGTACAGGTCACAGAAACTAGATTGACTCTCAAGGTAGGTCATGAAAGGCGATGTGATCATATTTGATGAATTGGCAATATGTGGAAAGTTGTCAAACATACAAAGTTTGGTTACATTTTAAATGACAAGTAATCAGTAACGGTGGGTAGAGGGATTTCGCTTGCGCAGTAACTAACGTCATATGACAGATTCTTTGTGTTTTAAAGTGTGAAAATTGCTGTTGCTGGGATAGAAGGTTTAGCAGAGCCTGGTTGTTCAACTTAATACCATTATTTCCGCAATCCTTTTAACATTCAAGAACTGATAATACACCATACCGCAATGTTGCGTACGCCTCTGATTTATTGTGTCATTTAGCTTAAATAAGGTTAACAATTTAATGTCAATATAATAGATGTAAAAACGTTACCAATACGAAACTTGGAAATTACTAGATTCTAACATTAGTTCCAATTTTCACCGCGTCTCAATCTACATTCTGTAACCTGTATCGTCAATATTATCAACGGGTGAATGGGTGTTGTCTTAGATATAACTGGTAAACTTTTAAGGCTGTGTTGGCTTGTCGAATAAACAATAGACAGTAGCAGTTCAAATCCTGACTATGAGCGTCTCGTCGTTCTATGCGTTGAACATGAAATGTTTTGCCATTGCTGTGACAGGTTGATAGGAGATTCTTTAAATATATCCGACTGGACTTTGAAATGAAATTCCGCGATACTCAAACGAGACGAGATCGGAATGTGAGATATAAGCTACTGTTGGATGTCCCACAATATTCATAATTTGCCAAATTTGGTATCGTAAAGATTTTCTACACAGCTAGATTTACGCAACGCTAAAGGTTACCTTGGAGCTTGGAGCGAAAAAAGGTTCGACGAGGCGAATACCAACCCCATCTATTGCGTGTATTAAAAAGCGGGTACAGCACCAAATCGCAAATTAAGCTGTGTCCAAGCCCATATTTTTCCTGGTTGAGTAAAATAAGACATTAAGACACTGTGTTAGTCAAACCGGATTGAAGGATTATGTAGTAGGTCACAGCACTACATTTTGGTGAAAAAACAAACGCGCATAATTAACAAAGCGCATATACCAATTTGAAGTTTTTATAATAATATTATCATGAATAGCAGGCAACATATGCTACACTGAAATTGATTTTAATAACGTCACGACATTTAATAAATATTAATTTTTTCTACGACCGCTACTAAAAGTAGGTCTTTTAGCGCTAGCTTTTTTCACTAAAAATTACGTTTTCAGCTGTTTACTTTTAGCGCATGTGTTATAAAGTAAACTGCTGGTGTTGATTTAGAATTTTGAACTGGTAGTGAGGTTGTAAAGTTATTCTAGTTACTTCTTTCGTTAGAGGTAAAGTGTTTTTAAATAATTAAAGCATTATGTAATGAATAAAGTAAAATGTGTACATTTATAATTACCTTCAGAACTAACTTTGACAGCTACTGGCTGCAGAAATAGTCACCTGCGCGTCAAAGCCATCTCTTTACTATGGCATACGCATGCGCGCTCCATTTTGTAGATTTTTTTACAGTATTGCAAACAATTAGCTACAGAGCATTGGAACTAAATGCGGTGAACACGACCGTATCAGATAATTTGTAATTGTGCAATCAACTTGGAACCCAACTGAGATATAGAGTTTGTGCGTTACTGAGAGCTAGCGTTTTATAATTAATTGCAGCTAGGTAAAATATGAAACGGGCATACAACCATTTATTTTGAACAAGTAAATGAAGTACGGGTCATATTTTAACCAGTCAAATAATTTGATAGCAGACAAAGTTCCGTACACAATTAAATATTAATTAAAACCCAGTCATTAGAGAGCATCCATTGCAATATATAGTGTGCTCAAAAATTATTTTCATCTTGTATAGCTATGGAATAGTTTCTAATTTATGAATGCAACTATAAGTCACTTAAAAATCATATGTCAAGTTTGACATTTAAATATAGACATAGTTGCATTCATAAATTAGGAAGTATTCCATAGCCATACTAGATGAAAATAAGTTTTTGATCATACTTTAGAATATGTCGACTAAAGCAACAAATCTTAGGTATGTGTTATATATTTTTCACAGCATTTTATTTATTAGGAACAAAGTTGAGTAAACTATAAAACTTAAAATCAGCAATTAAAAATAACATGTACCTAGTTAAACACATTTAGTAAATAATATTTGGTTTCAAGAAAGTGTATTGAAGACAAGAAGAATTATTACTGCATAACTTAATACTGTATAAATTTTTCTATTTGAGCTGGCAACATACAAGATTTCGTCTATTTATTGTTACACTTTTAATCATAATTAAACTTCAACATGGCTGGCAAAGGTAGTAACACTCTCTTTTACTTGTAATATCCAAATGCATTGAGAATTAATAGTAATTTATTATACAAGACGATAAAGTTAAATTTTATCCACGAGTGAATCGTTTAACGTCGAGACGAAGTCGAGACGTTAATGATTCAAGAATGGATAGAAATAACTTTATCGTCGTGTATAATACAATATTTTTTTCTATAGCAAGAACTTTAACAATTTCAAAGGAAAATAAAGACAGTCAATCGCATTTCAAAATGTCAGTAGCTAGATTGGGTTGCTACGATAATGCGCAGCTGTCATATTTAATTTAAACAAAAGTTAGAAAATTAAATTACTTTATCTACCCTTGCTGTTAAAGTAAAACTTGACCTTTTGTTTTGAGTTGATAAAAGCACACTTTAACATGTGCTATTGAAAAAAAAAAAATTTTGGTGCGATTTTTTGTTTGATTACCTAAAAGCAAGGTGCGTCAGGAAGTTGTACCAAAATTGTAAATTATTTATCGCTTCAGGGATACTCGGTTATTTTTTTTGCAACTCTAACCAACTTTTTTTATTCAAAAGTAACTACTGAAAACGCAAAGCTGGTGATAGTGACGGTCTAACAATTACATATTATTTATTTCGAAATTGACTTTAAATGGACGGCTTTAATAGAATTTCAATTTAAACAAACATTTTTTTCTGTATAATAAACAAGTAGTTTATAATTCCGGATACTGGCTATCGATGTCAGTAAAGCAGAAGAAATAATTCTCTTCAGTTGCTTTAAAATAGATCCAAAACAAAGTCAAGATCGTCCACGAATCCAAACGTGGTACAATGGTAGCAACAGTATAAGGTAACAAAATTAAGGTTAATTTTATAAAAAAATAGTTTTATTAACTTTTTTGTTTTTCTAATCGTATAAAACGTTTAATCAAGACAAATGTTTGTTGTATTTCATAAAATAATGTCTAGTAAGCTTTATTTATCTATCTTGATTCTTAAATAGCCATTTTCGATTCAAGAAACAAGAAGAAAAAGCAACTCTCTATTGAATTTCAAGAAAGTAACTATTTTTAAATTTGTATTTACTATCATTATTAGCTCTTGAAGTACTATACACATTAAATTACTGTAAATTAATAATTTTACGCACTCTTGAAGTCTGCCCATTTAATCAGTTTTGCTCAGCTTCTTCATCATAAAAGTTTTGCCTTCTGGGACTAATTGTTTTGTATTTAACTCCAACGTAATCTCAAATTAGTGCTCGCCTGATTATAACTACTAATTAAACTAATTGGTCTTAGCCCTGCTGAGAGGACGCCAATTACATTAAAAATTAATTGGGCAGATCGATAAATTACCCCAGAAAAATCGCTAAAAACAAGTCGGTCCGAGCACAAAGTAGAAACTGAAATTGAATCTCATGAAACCTAGAGGGCTTTCAGCTGTCGTGTTCCAATTTTAACAAACCTTGTCAACAAAAACGAGCCGAGAAATGTAAGACATGAAAAGCGTAGTGGTAAATTGTTGCCGAGCCTTGCAGACCTTTCAAGTAAAGTATTCTGGAACACATATTCTACTTGAACAGGCAGCGCGAAACTTGGGAATTATCATGAAGTTGTTTATAAAATCCGCCGTAATACTCCTCGTTTTCCAGATGCTTATACAAAGAACTGAGAGAATCTTCGTAACTACACGTGTTTATTTTAAGTAAACTCCTCTCGGCCGAAATTGTTGATGCGAGATATTTTCCTCAAGGAAAATTCCTTTTTTCATTTATCTATGGTTGTAGTTGGATTGTCAACTGAGTGTTCCGACGATGATGACGTTAGTACGAGTATACGCATTCGACTTTCATTCAGCAAGGATCTGTGCCCGAGCTCGTAGTGATAAGTGAGTGCAACGCGACTATCGCTGGTCGCTGACCTTAAGGTCAGCCAGCAGTACATTATCTGATACGCAGACAATTATAAACTTACGTTTTATACACTTATTAATATAAGTAAGCCAATCCGCAAGCCACCAAGATGGCATATATCAGTAACAATGCCCATCAGCAGTCAACGCAATCATCCCAACTAACAATGCCTCAGCTGCACATTGAGTCACGCCAGTAAATAGCCAGGTAACACCTCAATTACCTGTTACCAATGCTCCCTACCTGCCTAATAATCAACCACTTTTACCTAACATTCAAATCCCAAATACACTATCTCCACTACCTACACAAGCACCTAACATTATGACATCAATGCAAACAAATAGCATGGTTACTAATAACTTAACAAATATCATGAGTATGTCTGATTGTGAAAGCGATATTGAATCTTCTTCTACAATACAAAACAATGAATGGCAAAGTGTGCAAACAGAAAAAGAAAAGAATTACAAATCAGTCAATACAGAATAATACAGGTCATGTCTTACAAGATAATAGATACTCGGTCCTCTCTACTCCTGATGATGCTGCTGATAACACAGAAAATACACAACAAATTAAAATATCAAAACCACCACCAATATTTGTACAGGGAGTCAAGGACTACAATGGAATGATCAAAGCGTTATCAGCTGTCGCCGAAATAGAACAATACAAAACAAAAACAATGGCCGGCAATGTAGTTAAGATAACTGCTAATACTCCTGACACATATCGTAAACTGATCACACATATGAAGGATTCTCAAGTAGTATATCACACATATCAGATGAAAGAAAATAAAGCATACCGAGTTGTCATCCGCAATTTACACCACACCGTACCCACTGAAGAAATAGCAAAATCGTTAGAAGAGAAAGGATTCAAAGTGAGATCTATCACAAATATTAAGCATCGAATTGAGAAAACCCCTCTGCCAATGTTCTTCGTAGACTTGGAACCTGCGATAAATAACAAAGACATTTACAATCTTCGATTTTTAAATAATCAAGTTGTAAAGGTAGAACCACCACACAGAAACACAGTAATTGTACAGTGCATGAGGTGCCAACAATACAATCACACGAAAGCCTATTGTAATCGTCCTTACGTATGTGTAAAATGCGGCGGCTCTCATAATACCAAAATTTGCAAGAAGCCAAAAGAATCCCCTGCGACGTGCGCTTTATGCGGAGATAATCATCCGGCTAATTATCGAGGTTGTACCGTACACAAACAATTACAAAACAAATTGAAATCAAACATGCCTTCACAAAATCGGTTCATAAATTTAAACATATCACAACAACATCAACCCCAAAGCAAAACAACACTGCAATCATCACATACCCACCGCACATATAGTCAAGCCCTACAGGGAGAACCGGAGCAAGTTCAAAATCAGAATATAACATTACAAAAGTTTCTTGAAGAATTTAAATTCATGTTTAATCAACTTATGCAACAAAACAACATGGTAATAAATATGTTGTCCACAGTTATAAGCAAACTTGTCCGTTAATGTCTAAATCATTACGAATATCCCTATGGAATGCAAACGGCATTCAGTCAAAAATAAATGAAATTCAGTCATTTCTAAAATTAAACAATATAGATATATTTCTTATATCAGAAACACACTTCACCGACAAATCTTATTTGAGGATACCTTATTATACTTGCTATCATACAGAACATCCTGACGGAACAGCTCACGGCGGCACCGCTATTTTGATAAGGAGCTCAATTGTTCATTATGAATTAGACAAATATGAAGAACCATTTCTACAAGCAACGACAATTCAAGTTTGTAAATTACCAAATCCAATCACAATATCTGTTGCCTACTGCCCACCTAGACATAAAATTACCAAAGACGGCCTCAAACCATTCTTTCAGTCACTTGGCAGCAATTTTATATGCGGTGGTGACTACAACTGTAAACATACCCACTGGGGATCACGATTAATTACCACCAGGGGCCGTGCGCTATATGATCTCATACGTGAAAAGAGCTATGGCTATCTATCAACTGGAGAGCCCACATATTGGCCAACGGACCGAGATAAAATACCCGACTTACTGGATTTCTTTGTCACACATGGTATTTCATCCAACTATACGGACATAGTTAGTAACCTTGATTTATCATCTGACCATACACCAATTATAGCTACAATAAGCACCACAATTATTAAAAGATCGCCCAGACCGTCACTGTTCAACATTAAAACAGACTGGGAAGCATATAGAGGTCTTCTGGATGAAAATTTACAAACCAGTATTAGTCTACATACCCCGCATGAAATAGAGGAAGCCACAAATATCTTTATTACAACTGTGCAAAATGCAGCTTGGAATTCAACGCCTACGATTACAAATGCGATACGAGAAGATACAAATGTCCCAAATGAAATACTTGAGCTAATACGACAGAAGCGTAGAGCAAGATCCAAATGGCACAGAACGCGCAATCCTGCTGATAAAACGATCTGTAATAGGTTAGCGAACAACATCAAAAATAAACTAAAAATGTTAAAGCAAGAAACTTTCCAACACTATTTAACTACACTGTCCCGCGCAGATAACAGTATCTGGAAAATTTCTAAAGCAAATAAGAGGCCACAAGTTGCCAATCCACCTTTAAGGAAACCAAATAATGAATGGGCCAGAGCAGACCAAGAAAAAGCAGATCTATTCGCCCAACATCTTGCTGATGTCTTTACTCCCCATTCAAATGTACTTGACGATGAGATACAAAGCTTCCTCCAGGCGCCACTACAAATGTCATTTCCTATCAAAAGTTTTACTTATACAGAAGTACTTGAGGAAATTCGACATCTAAACAAAAAGAAGGCCCCCGGTTTTGACTTAATAACGGGGAAGGTGCTTGATGAATTACCTAAAAGCAGCATAGTGTTTTTACGAAATCTTTTTAATTCCATCTTACGTCTTCAGTACTGGCCATCAACGCTAAAATTTGCCCAAATCATTTTAATATTGAAACCCGGCAAACCTGCTGAGGAAGTTACGTCTTACCGGCCAATAAGTTTATTGCCCATAATGTCTAAACTGTTAGAAAAACTGATAATGAGAAGATTACGTGTTACAGACATGTTGGAAAATTGCATCCCAGACCACCAGTTTGGATTCAGGAGGCACCACTCCACCATTCAACAATGCCATCGAGTTGTAAACGTTATCAGTACGGCTTTTGACTCAAAATCTTACTGTCCAGCAGTATTTATAGATATAAAACAAGCGTTTGATAAAGTGTGGCATGATGGCCTATTATTTAAGATTAAATTACTCCTTCCAAGCGAATATTACCTCCTATTTAAATCTTACCTGTCAGATCGCTATTTTCAAATTAAGTACGGTCAACAATATTCCGATCTACGCCCAATCAACTCTGGAGTGCCTCAGGGAAGTGTCTTGGGACCTCTGCTATACATTTTATATACTGCAGATATACCTACAACAGCAGATACATATATAGGCACATTTGCTGATGACACTGTCCTTCTCTCTAGTCATATCAATCCCCACACAGCCTCCTCAAATTTACAAAACCATTTATCTATCCTGCAGACCTGGCTCAATAAATGGCGAATAAAAGTAAACGAAACGAAAAGTGCGCAAGTTAATTTTACTCTAAATCGCACAGAATGTCCATCAGTGTATATGAACAATATACCTATTCCCCAAGCAAATGAAGTACGCTACCTAGGTCTTCATTTAGATAAACGACTCACATGGAAGTCTCACATACTAAAAAAAAGAAAAGAAATCGATTTGCGAGTTAAGAAAATGTATTGGTCTCTCGGCAGAAAGTCATGCCTCTCTCTTGAAAACAAGATCCTCCTGTATAAAGTCATAATTAAGCCAATATGGACTTATGGCATTGAACTCTGGGGTTGCTCTTGTAAGTCCAATGTCAATATCATCCAACGTCTGCAATCAAAGACTCTAAGAATGCTAGCAAATGCTCCATGGTATGTCAGCAACTTGACATTGCATACTGACCTTGGCATAGCAACAGTCGAAGAAGAGAGAACAACAAGAAGTAACAACCACTTCCTACGACTACAAGCCCACCCAAATACCCTCGCGTTGAACCTGCAGCAGGACCCACCCTCCAAGGAGACTAAAAAAGAAGAAATGGCCCAGTGATCTGAAAGGAGGATAGCTCTAACGAAACGGGATAACATCGCTGGATGGATTCCCCCTCACGTCATTAATGTCATCACATTAACTCATAGAACACATTGAATTTATAATTAGTTCTGATTGTTAATTTGCTATTAAACCAATAAAAAAAAAAAAAATTCTGTAAGTTAGAATATAATTACCGTCCTTAAACCAACCATTTGGCTTTACTTAATAATAAAAAGTTGCTTTACTTACTTTTACGTTTGCATGCTGTATCGACCATCAACAACGAATGTACAGTAATTACAATGGCACTGGCACAGGCAGATATAAAGATTAATAAATATGAAATTATGTAGACACAACGAAACAACGAGGCAATAGGTGATACGATTTTGTTGATAGTTTTGAGGCTGATGATGGTCTACAATGGCCGGCTGTTATTTAGTGAGTGCATTCCTAAACCTAAATCCTAACGGTGGCATTTTTCCCTTTCTCCTGTTCTGTGCGGACATCCGATTGTTCGGTTAAGTTTTTGAATATTTGCCATCCTCTATTGAAACCGTGCACTTAACAAGGACAAGGAATATGGCACCGTGTGACGATTCGCATTTCGTATTTGATCGGGTGTCCTGTTCGGTGCCATGTATACCGGAGCGATAAACTATTACACAAAGCACCCGTTCCTAGATCAGCGGTTAGAACGTTGTTTTAGCAATGAAATGTCCACAGGTTGGAATTGGACCGTCTGAGAAGTTTTTTTCCGTTGCAAATTAACGTAATTCACGTTGCCAGGTATTTCAGTATTATGGCAACATAAAAAATGTTTACTTACTTTGTATATAATTTTGAACACTTGCTTTCTATATTTCTGTAATTTTTTAATTTGCAATTCAATTTTCAAAATGTAAAAACCATTTTAATTGGAGTAAGCCTTCCTATGTGATGGGAATAAGAGCTAATAGTAAATAATGGTATGTCAGTATTGTAAAACAGTATTGTATCATGAACATATTTATATAGCATATCTACATTGTCATCCAAATTGAAATAATATTTGTATTTATATAGATTCCAAGGTTGCATTCAATATTGCAGTGTTATATTGTAGCAATATATTGCTTATATTGAAAAATCGAAATTAGCACAATATATCAATAACTATATTGTATTCATATAGATTATATGACAAATAATTGTATGAAAGTATCATAAAACAATATTGCGTCATGAACACATTTATATAGCATATCTATACTGGAATTATAATTGAAATAAATAGTGGTTTTATATAGATTCCAAGGCTGCATTCAATATTGCAGTGCTATATTGCAGCAATATATTGCTTATGTTGAAAATCGAAATTGGTAAAATATATCAAGAACTATATTGTATTCATATATATTACAGGACAATCTGCTATAAATAAATAATGGCATATAAGTATTGTAAAACAATATTGTGTCATGAACGTATTTATAGCATTGAAGCAGGACATTTGGGCGCCGCCGTCTGGGCGCCGCCGTTTGGGCGCCGGGACTTTTGGGCCCCGCCGATTGGGCGCTGGAAAATTGGGCGCCGAACTTAGAAATATTAAAAATAGTGCACGATTCTTCTGTTATTTATCGTAAATATGATTTTTGCAAGCAATTTCAAATAACATTGTTCACGGTGTAATATATTTGATATAGATGTATCTATTTAAGTAAATTTACAATTACTCCACAAAATGTAACACAATCAACTTACGGCTTAGGTAAAAATGAAAACTTCTGCATTTATATTCTTAAACCATTCCAGAAAATTAAAACAAATATCATCATGATAGTAATTATTTATTATATAACAAGTAAAGTCAGGTTACAGTTACTTAAGTAGTATACATATAGTCACATAATAAAAAAAAGAACTACCATATAATCCACCACCAGTTTTTGTTGAAGACTTTTGCATTTATAATCTTAAACCATTCCAGAAAATTAAAACAAATATCATCGTCATAGAAATTATTTATTATATAACAAGTAAAATCAGGTTACAGTTACTTAAGTAATACAATACATATAGTCACACAATAAAAAATCTGGTGTGATACACTCACACAACTTCCTTTTACAGTGATCTTATAATTAGTCAAAAATTTAATTTTTAATTTTTAAGCATTTGTCAAAAATTTTCAAAAATTACGAATTCTACAAAAACGGTACAAAATAGAGCGTTAGTTGAAGAGACAAATTTTCTCTAAATTTTAAGGAGAATTCAAAAATGTAATAATATACCGCGTGTTCTATTTAAAATAGGAGTTAATAAAAAAATAGAAAAAAAACAAAAGAAACCCACTTTAGAAGTATTCAACTGGAAAATCTCACGTCAATGCACATTAAAAATATAATAAAAATGTAAAGTTTGAAAAAAATCGTTGGAGCCGTTTTTGAAAAAATCGAAAAAAACTGAAAAATCACAAAAGTAAATAAACACCTACTTCCGGTTATGCGATTTTCTTCAAAAGCTTGCTGTCGCATCTGCATAGTACACAAAACTTATATATGAAGTTTCAACGCCATACCTCTTCCGTTTTTAAGATATTCTGTTCACAGACAGACACACAGACCAATGAAAAAAATTATGTTTTTTGGGATCAGGAGACTCTAAAACGTGAAGATCTGTTGAAAACTCAATTTCGAATTTTTGAGGTGAATCCAATACATCCTTTATCGTAAAGGAAGTAAAAAAGTAGAACTACAATATAATCTACCACAATTACAAGAAGACATTATGTGAAATTGTTAAACATAATTAAGCAACATTATTAGAAATTTTAAAACTATTTAAAAATGTATACTACTGGCGCCCAAACGTCCGGCGGTCAAAAGTATGGCGCCCAAACGGCGGCGGCCAAAGGGCGGGGGCCCAAACGGCGGCGTCCAAACGGCGGCGCCCAAATGTCGCGTACCGATATAGCATATCTATATTGGAATCAGAATTGAAATAAATATTATATTTATATAACGGGTGTTCATAAACAGTCGTCATCCCAGTAGGTTTTGACTTCAGAAACGTATGTCTATTAAAATTGAGAAAAAATGCGCTATGACAGTACTCAATGACGTTTCATTGTGTTGCACGAATTAATCAAAGACATAACATTTTGTTTTTCAAAGCAACTGGGATGACGACTGTTTATGAACACCCGTTAGATTTCAGGGCTGCTTTCAATATTGCAGTGCTATATTGTAGCAATATACGGATGGGGCCATAATTATATATATAACAGCAATGAAATAACATGAATAACAAAATTGAATGCTTGAGTAAGAAAGAGATGGCCATACGAAAAAATTATTTTAGTAGGCATGTTTAGTTGACAAATGTCATAATTAAATTAGCGTCAAGCCTTCTCGAATATTTGCTACTATGTTTATCTCTTTCTTACTCAAGCAGTACGTGTTATATTCTTGTTCATGTTATCTCATTGCTGTTATATATAATTGTGGCCCCATGGTATTGCTTATGTTGAAAATCTAAATTGGCAAAATATATCAATAACTATATTGTACTTATATAGATTACATTTAAACATTCAATAATGGTAAAACTATCATTGGGTAATCATAGATACAATATAGCGCTGCAATCTATTGGTAAATAATTGGGAAACAACATATACACTATATCGGTAAATTATTGACAATATTGAACAATTATTTAATATTGGGCCAAGCATTTGTCAACCGATTGCCAATACAGTGTTCTTCTTGGGGCCCCGCCCCGTCTCGTCCCGTCCCGTCCCTTCCCTTCCCGTCCAGTCCCGTCCCGTTTCGTCCCGTCTCTTCCCTTATGTCGTGTCCACCGTCTTAGACTTAAAAATAAATGTCATTTTCGCAATCAACGTCCAAAAAAACTTCAATAACGACACCCTGTAATGTTACATGTAGTCTGCATGTCACATTTATTCATATAAAATATATCCAGATAGTTAATTTAAAAAGTTTATGTACAGTCGATGTGTTGTGAATGGTTACGGGTAACCAAAGAGAAGTAAATAAACAGAATGATAAAAAAGTTCAATTTGAAACTAGACCTCGAGACAGTCATATTAAAACCGATGGTGGTTCAATTCCAACCAATTGGTATTTTTAATTGAATTTAATTAAAAGATCATTACACAGGAAGTATCTGGTAATGATATAAAATAAATTCAGCAAATCAAACCGTCTATCAAGTCGACATAATTGAAGTGTTTGCAATATCATATTGAAGTTATATTACCAAGTAAATAACTTACAATATAATTAACGTAGAGCCAGTGTTTAAGTGTGTGTTGTTCATTCAATTGAGAAGTGCTATCTGGGAGATAGCAACACATCCAAAGAGCTTTTTGAGGGGATTGGAGATTTCAACCAGCCAGTTACTGTTAGCTGTCCTGCTTCATTTGCAGAGGAATTCTATAGGTTGCTGATCAGGTTACGCTAAAGCGACGTTAAGGTCAGTGTTGTTTCTTAACTTTTGCTAACAACTTTTGGAATACTTCAAGGATATTTAAATTGTGTGTTTAATATTAGTGAACTTGTATTTAGAACTAAGAATTACTATTAATTATCTAAATTCTAATAGTGTTCTGAGTACTCGGCGATTTTAGGTCATTATATTTAGAAATTCTAACCTTTTGATTTAATTTAAGATTGGGGATGTAAATTAGGAATTTTGGGTTTTAATATTGATTAAAAGTTATCTTAAACAAACTTGACTATCCTTACGTCATTGACAATTCAATAAACATATCTGAATGTCATTAAGATATTTAGAATATCAGTAAAAGACCTGAAAGTAACTATGAAATTATTTTATATTAATCAAATAGTTGAACAATCAGTAATACTTGTTATTAAGAAGCACCATTCAGCTGAGGGTAAGGAGTATTTCTTTAGCTTTACTGACTAGCCGGAGCAAAATTTAAAATAAATAGAAGAATATACCATGACAATATTTGTATGTCACATATTGACGTTTGTGAGTTAAGTTATTATTTTAATTTACCATATAAATAAGTGATATAACACCGCAGAGAGGCGTTCTATTACAACCCATATCGTATTTTAGGTTTATTTACCCCATTTCAACCCCGAAAGTGTTGATTTTCGGAAAATCACGAAATACGTATTTGCTTATTTGTTTTTAGGAGTACTTCTACGACGTTTCAAGTCGAAATGTCTATTTAATATTATTTCTCCGTACAAAATTGGAACCTCAATTTCACCCCTTTAGGGGTTGAATTTCGAAATATCCTTCCTTATTCCTTGTATACATCATAAAGGAAACCTCTGTGCAAAATTTCAGCTTTCTAGGTCTAATGGTTTGGGCTGGGCGTTGATGAGTGAGTGAGTGAGTGAGTGAGACAGGACTTTCAGTTTTATAAATATAGATAAATACAATGCAAAAACTTCCCCATGGTGGAAAAACTTAAAAAATGAAGTGTCGCAATTGGAATTATTAATTATTCTATACAGAGCAATAAAAGCGCCATTAAGTAAAATGTTTCTCTTTTTTACCATGAAGAAGTACCTAGTCATTGCTATTTGATGTTCATGAACACGTCGAACGACGTTTTAGTTTCTTTAGAAAAACTTGATAACAGTAAATTAAATTGAATATACACGACACCAAGTTCCAAAATATATATCAAAATTAGGCAACACACTTTACTATTCAGGAGTAGAAAGAGAAAGCTGATGCTCATAAACGTTTAGTTTAGTTTAGTATAAAAGTTTAGTTCGAGCATTCATCGAGAGCGGAAGTAAGCGAAGTGCACGGGCGATAGTGGGTTAAACCTTTATTGCAGCAAGCCACTATGGCTTCAGTTTGCGGTAGATGTAATATTGAATTTAAAAGAACTGATAAAATTTTATGGTGTAATGGGTGGTGTGATCGGGCTTTTCATCCAAAATGTGTTGCTGTGAACGACGAGCTGTACAAATATGTAACAGATATAAAACATATTATGTGGTGCTGCGAGAGATGCTGCGTTATGAAACAATTTTCAATGAGGAAAATGGTTGTTGATGTGAAAAATTCAATGGACGTTCTTAGGAAAGATATGATGTGCTGCCTCGAAACTGTTAAGGAACAAAAATCAGCGATTTCAACGCTAAAAGGTAGTTATCAAGAGAAATCTGCAGAGATGGAAAGTAACATAAAAAAATTCATTGAAAATCAAGATCAGGGCAAGATGACATATGCAGAAAAAGCAAGACTAAAAAAGAACGAACCAGTTTTAGTAATAAAACCAAAGAGTACAGGACAAAAGAGCTTTGTGACTAAAGAAGAAATTAAAAGCAAAATCGATCCGACAAATATCGGAATATCTGGAGTGAAACATGTTAGTAAAGGTGGAATTGTCATTGAATGTAGTAACCAGGATTCCGTATCCAAACTTAAGGAAGAAGCTGAAGCAAAACTGGGGAACAAATACGATATCAATGTCCCGAAGAAACGAAGACCTCGTGTTAAAATTAGTGGAATGAGTACAAGAATGACGGATGACGAAATATTAAACAAAATGATAGCACAAAATAATTTTTTGGAAGTAAACAGAACAAATATTAGCATCGTACACATTGGAACAACAAAAAGTCGCAGGATGGATAGTTATTTTGCATTCGCTGAAGTAAATGCAGAGACGTATGATAAGCTGTTACAGGCGGGCAAAGTCAACATTGGCTGGGATAGATGCAAAATATTTGATGCTATCGCAGTTACCAGATGCTTCAAATGTAACGGTTACAATCACAGAGCCAATGAATGTAAGAAAGAACTAACATGTCCCAGATGTGCTGAATCGCATAAAGTGAATGACTGCAAAGCAGAAAAAGATCAAGTCAAGTGTGTGAATTGCAAAGAAGCAGTAAACAAACTAAGATTAAAAATTGATATACATCATGAAGCTTGGAATACTGATTGTCCGGTACTCAAACGGAAAATGGAAATCGAACGAAATAAGGTAAATTTTTTAGATTAAATGGAAGCTGTGTACAAAATGCAATATTGTATTTAAATGTGGAAAGTTTATTAGCTAAATTTGAACAATTAGAGATGCTAATTGAGATCTACAGTCCAGCTATGGTTATGCTCAGTGAAACATGTGTTACTGCAGAAATAAGACAGTGCGAGATTGATATTAGGGGTTATTCTGTGCATCGATGCGACAGTCACAGCAGGTACACCGGAGGAACCATCATTTACATTAAACATGGTGTTAAGTATGTGAATATGGGGAGTACAGTTTTGGACAAGAATGTGTGGATGTTAAGTATAAAAATTTGTAAAGGAGTCTACAAAGGTGTTTATACAGTTTTATATCATAGCCCTAGTGCAAGTCATGCTGAATTTCTAAATTTTTTCGAATTGTGGTGTGACGAAGTAACTAACGAAAAATGTACAAACATCATCGTAGGGGATTTCAATATCGACATGTCCAAGGAATCTACATACAGTAACAGATTAAAGAATTTAACTGCCTCATTTGGAATGAAGCAAATTGTAAACACGTATACTAGAGTAACCGAAACTTCCAGAACAAAAATCGATCTCATTTTAACAAATGCTTTGAATTTATCAGCAAATACATTGGATTGCCAGATTTCGGATCACGAAACATTGCAACTTATTTTCACAAATAAAATGCTGCATAGCACAATACAAAATAAACTTGTTATTGACAAAAGTACGTACTCAGCTGACAAATTTCAAAATCAGCTCCGACTACATAATTGGAACGAGGTTGAAACTTTAGATGTCAACACTAAATCAGCATATTTGGTAAAAACTATGCAGAAATGCTATAGTGGTCTCGTTTCGAATAAATGGGTTACGATGTGTCAAAGGAATGCTTGGTTCACTACGGAATTAAAACAATTGCAAATTCAACGCAATGTTTTATACGCAACGGCGAAATTAAATAATACGTTAAAAGATTGGAATTCTTATCGCTCGATTAAGAACAAATATAATCGTTTATTAAAATTCAGTAAAAATCATTATTTTCAAAAGCAACTGGACTCTGTAAGAGGAAATTCTAAACAAATGTGGAAAAAATTAAAACAAATTGTAAATAAAGACACTGCATACACGGCGGAATTTGTGGAATTTGAAAATACTAGGCTAATAGAACCGAAAAGCATTGCAGAGCATTTTAATAATTACTTCCTGGATAGTGTCAAGGAAATTCATCAAAGCATCGAACATGTTAATAGTACAATAATGGACAGAATTGGAACCCGTGGCGAAAATACTTTTTATTTTGAACCGATTACCATGGATAAATTGGAAAAAGTTATTTTAAAAATGAATAATAAATCCAGTACGGATGGTATTAATTCTAAAGTAATTTTGGATGCTCTACCAGTAATAGGAAACCTAATGTTGAAAATCATCAATGAATCCTTTGAAAGCGGAACTTTTCCTGGAATTTGGAAGACAGCAACAGTAAGACCAATTCCAAAAGTAGTTGGAACAAAAAAGTGTTCAGAGTTTAGACCGATTAATATGTTGCCTGCGTTTGAAAAGATATTAGAACAAATAGCCAAAGAACAGCTAGAAAGTTATCTAGAACGAAATGAAATACTAATTAACGCTCAGTCTGGTTTTCGCAAAAATCATTCATGTGAAACGGCCCTAAATTTAGTGTTAGCGAACTGGAAAGAGGATATTGAGCTAGGCAAAAAAGTCGTTGCAGTTTTTCTCGATTTGAAACGAGCTTTCGAAACTATCGATAGACATTTATTACTGGAAAAAATGAGAAAATACGGAATTCAGGGTACAGCATTACAGTGGTTCAAGAGTTATTTGTCTAAGCGGCAGCAAATTACTAAATTTGAAAATGAAGAATCAGGGCCAAAAGAAGTAGCTTTAGGTGTCCCCCAAGGAACAATTTTAGGGCCTTTATTATTTATACTGTACATAAATGATGTAAACTTATCTGTGAATAATTGTAAAATTAATTTATTTGCGGACGATACATTGATATCTGTAGCTGATAGCAATGTAGAGTGTGCTATAATTAAACTGAATAAGGATATACAAAATGTGTCGACTTGGTTGAAATTAAATAAACTAAAATTAAATACAACAAAAACAAAAGCAATGATAATCAGTAGTGGACCACCAGTGCATAATGTGGTAGCGAATGTAAGGGTAGATAATGTAGATATAGAATTTGTTACTAATATTAAATATCTAGGAGTTATAATTGACAATAGACTGAAATTTAAACAACATATTGACTATATTGTAACTAAAGCTGCGAAAAAGATAGGTTTCTTTGGTCGAATAAGTTCAAAATTAAACATTTGGTCAAAAATATTAGTCTACAAGACAATTATAGCTCCACATTTTGAATATTGCTCCAGTATATTATTTAATGTCACTGAAGGAGACTTACAAAGACTGGAAAAGTTACAAAACAAATGTATGCGCATTGTTTTATCTTGCAATAAACGAACATCTGTTTCTTTAATGTTAGAAACCTTACAGTGGCTTAGCATTAAGCAACGGATTTATTTTAATACGCTAGTTTTAATTTTTAAAATCATTAATAATAAACTGCCTAGTTATATGACTGCATTTATAGTATACAATAAGGATATTCATAATTATAAGACTAGATTTGTAAATGACTTTAGATTGCCCTTAACAGCAAAATCATGTTCTCAAAAAAACTTATTCTATAATGGACTCAAATTATATAATGAAATGCCGAACGAAACTAAACAGGCTGCTAATTTATATCAGTTTAAAAAGCTTTGTTCAAGATATGTTAAATCTGTTTGTTAAATAACAATATATATGTTTTTGTAAACATCTTAAGGATGAATAAACCAACATCTATCTATCTAACCAATTAGTGATGGGCTTATTCGAATGAAAAATAACCGGTTATCCGGTTATTGAAATTACCTATGTAACTCGGTTTTCGTTCCAAGTATTCGAATGAAAAATAACCTCATGCTGATACGTACTACGCTTTGAATATAAAACCTCTATTCAAAGGTACTACGTGCCATATCTCAAGGACCTACGCAGTGCTCAAAATTCTGTAAATATAAATACGTCATAACTCCTAAACAAAGCAGGTTGTACTGAAAACACCATTTGGTTATCGCGTACCTACCTCCTATCATAAAAAATATCACCTGAAACCTGAACGCCTAAAAACTGCAAGCGCATCAAGCTATAAAACAATTTTTTATTTGCTTACATCTCCAAAGATTCAAAACAAGAGGCGGCGTCTTTAACCTGCCCGATCGATAAAGATAAACGTTTTACGACTGTTTTTATTGCGATTAGCAAGCAGTTCCGCATATTTCTTTCTTTCTACACTTCTTAATAAATACCTCTTAATTTCCAATACATAACACATAATGTACGGTCGTCGCCTTAGAAATCGGGCACTACACACTATTATGACATAGCTTGCAAGTTATGTAGTATTAAACGCCGACTCCTAGTAGATAAAGTTTATCTCCTTGCCGGAGCCGCATTGTATTATCTTATCATGTGCTGATGTATTTCCTATGCAGAGATTACCTGCAAGGCAGCTTCTGTATTTAGTTTAGTTCGTAGCTGCATGTCATAATTAAAACTTGTATTGTTACGACTCCGTCGGTAATTTAAGTTTTTCAATAAAGAACATTTTTAAAAACTTGTATCGACGTTAAACAAACATCAATGGCGCAGTCTTGTGGATTTTTGGCAAATTAAGAGCGAATATCTTAATTTCCAAAAGAAACCTGCTACTCAACCCCGCTGGTCCGAAGCATTTCAACAATCAAATGCCGAAGCCCCGCAACTGAAGTTGGTACCGCCGAGCGGAAGGAACAAGCATCGTCCGAAGTCGAGGCACCACCAATTCCAGTCACCCTCATTCATTGTGAATGCCTGATTATTGGAATCGACCCTTAAACAACGCAGCTATGAAAGCGTAAGCGTAAAATTTTACATATTATTGCAAGTGAAAGTGCAACGATTTGCTTTTATTGAATAATTTAATATTTACTAACATTATTAGCTTTAAGCAATTAGTTCTAAGATTGGGTAAGTGCAAAACGAGATGAGATACTGGCGTACACGTTAGGTGTGCTTAATAATTCAGCCAATCGACTTTGCACTTATGCGTAGGTACCCTGATTAGGTTAATTTTAAGGCCCTACTAACGTAAAAATAAATAATTAATGATTGATACGGACACTTCGTCAGAAAGTGAATCCGAACAAGCGAACATATTTGAACAATTAACTTTAGTAAATCGCGTTATTTTAAGACCTCCACGTTTAACGATGGCAAACGAACAAAATCAAGTGCCAGTAGAACAGCTGGAACAACCGCAACCGCGAATATTTAATGCGTACCCACCTGGATTTCATATGAGTATCTTAAATGAAATACCTACATTTTCCGGAAATCCATCCGAACTAAGTGAATACATTCGCGCTGTCGAAGACATCATTGTACAATTTTGGCAAGCTCAAGATCCAAACGCATATATAAATAAACTATTGTTATCTGCTGCTAGAAACCGCCTAAAAGGTGCAGCGTTAGAAATTGTAACAGGATACACTTTCATTTCATGGGCAGATTTAAAATCAACTTTGATTAGCAATTTTGGAGATCAAAGGTCTGAATTAAATTTACAAATTGACATGACTAGACTCAAACAAAGTACTAGAGAATCACCAATCGATTTCTTTAATAAAGTCAGATCGCTTTTAGCAATTTTAAACTCAAAAATTTCACTGGGAAACGAAGCCCAAGATATTAAAGATTATAAACTAACATCATCAAAGGACTTAGCGTTAAAAGTATTTACAAGTGGTTTATTGGAACCCCTCGGTAGCTTTACAAGAGGCAGAGCACCTCAATCGTTAGAACAGGCAATTACAATTGTTAAAGAGGAATTAGACATTCGTCATTTTCAAGGTTTAAACAAAAATAACCCCCCGAATAATTTCTCGCAACCAAAATTTTCATTGCAAAGACCACCTACTTTCCAAAATTATCAAAAACCATTCAACACGCAACCGTTAACGCATACTTTAACACATCCAAACTATAACCAACAAAATCATTTTGCCAATTCAAGGCAACCACAGTTTAAACAAAATGCTACACCTACATTTAATTATGGAAATCAAAGTCAAACTCCTAATAGACAATTCCAAAAACCTCCAACAGATGTTTTCGCCCCAAAACGAAATTACGTACCAACATTTAAGCCAGAACCCATGCAGACAAGTACGATACAAAAACGTCCTGCATCGCAACAATTCAAAAGAACACAACCACCACGACCATTCAATCAAAATTCCAATTCAAACTTCCGACCAACTAATTACATACAACAATCTAATCAACCGCGAAATTTTCATGCCCAAGAATTATTTAACACTGATTTTTCCGAAACCGGATACTTTCAGGCAGAAACTGAAAACGTTGAAACAAATTATGAATATTACAGTCAAGATACTGAATCACATCAAGAAGAATTAGACCAAACCCCTGACTTCTTCCAAGAACCAGAACCAAATTCAGAATACGAGGAACCCGAAAATGCCGTAAATTTTCGCTAAAAGCCTCGGTCGAATCTTTTTCAATCAACCCAAAATCGAATTTACCCTACATTGTTATTCCAAAAACAAATGACAAGTTACTAATTGACACAGGAAGTTCACGCACAATTCTTTCACCTGAATTTGCATATAAACATTTCCCGGAATTAATATATGAACACCCTTTCGAAATCACCACCTCTCATGGAACTACCCATCACAATTTAGTTGCAAATGTGCCTATCCAAAATTTATTTTCTGAAGAAGGAACACATTTATGTTACATGTTTAATTTTCACACAGAATACGTAGGATTAATAGGAACGGATTTATTAGCTAACCTACCAGCAAATATAGACTATAAATGGATGCACATCCAAACCGATAAAACAACAATACCCTTTTTCTACAATCGGCAAAAATTAAAAATTGAGGAACAAAAACGCAATCAATATAATTTTTCAAAAATTAAACCGTCTAAAACTAGCCTAAAAATTATTGAAGTACCTCCCCGTACAGAACAAATTGTCGTGTTACCTGCCGTAGGAAAAGATGGCAATAAACTAGCTCCAAAGATACATTTTACCGAACATATTTCTATGCCTTCAGCTATTGTAGCATTAAAAAATAATTGGTTTCGAACTAGCCTGATAAATACATCTGATAAACCTCAAACCCTAATTATTTCTCAACCTCTTATTTTAGAAGAATACACCCATGTTAAATAACTACCAAATTCTTAGAGAAAATCTCTTAAAATCAATTTCACTTCTAGAAAACAGAAATTACCCCTTAGGACACAGACGCTTTGTAGAATTAAAAGATATCTTAATTAACCATAATAATCAGTTGTTAATTCTTGAACAATATTTAAATAAAGCTGATCAATTATTAGACCAATTATTTCCTGAAACTCAAACTAGGCAAAAACGAGGATTAATAGATGGACTAGGTACCGCGATAAAATTTGTCACAGGCAATTTAAACGCAGAAGACGGACAACATTATGAAAAAATGATATCCAAATTAACACACGATTCTGAAATCCAGAAAAATTCATTATTAGAACAAGCACAGATTTTAAACAGCACTTTATCATCAATAAAGACCCTCTCTGAAAATCAAAAACTATTAAATGATAATCTAAATAAAATTCTTCTCAACAATGTGAAAATAGAACAAGTAATAGCTGAAACGTCAACTTATTCGATAATCAATCAATCCATACAATCGCTTCAATTGTTTACTAATTTTTGGATAGAACTAGAAACAGCTCTAACTTTTGCTCAAAGGCAACAATTGCACATTTCCCTTATAGATAATAACGAACTTATCCAATCACTTAACAACATAACTAAACATTTAAATCAACTTCAAGACCATAAGATAAAGAGCTTAGCCCTTCCATATCAAGGAACTCATGAAAACATCCACTTATACGAACCATTATAACTACAAAAGTTTACCAAAAGAATAACATTTTTGTATTCATTTTCGAAATCCCATTGGTTAAACCCTTCTTCGAATACCAATTAATAAAGCTAATTCCCTTTCCTGTTCAAATTGAGAATAATAAATTTCGTATGATTATACCTTCTTATAACACCTTACTGTATAACACAAATTTCAGCATTCCTGTTGAAATCAATCATTGTCAACAGACGTCACTAAATTATTATTTTTGTGCTCACGATAATCATTTCAGCATTCCGAATTCCAAGCTATGCGAAACGCAACTTCTGTCTTTTCTTGACAATCAAACATGTCAACCATATACCTTTGAGTTGACCTCAGTAAAAACACTGAAAATCGATACAGCAACGTGGCTAATTAGTTCACCGACTAAAATTGTTCTAGATACACAATGTAATCAGATAATAAAGAAAATGGAAATTATAGGAACAAGATTAATACATTTAACGCCTGATTGCTCCGTTCTAATAAACCATGACGAATTACTGTTCGCTATGAAGTCCTCTTCAACTAAAGAAATAGATTTAAATTTACCAAGTATCAGTAAATTACAGATCTTTGATTCTCAAGTAGTCAATATTTCAAAATTGATTTGACACCTGTTAATACGCAAGAATTAGTCAAAAGTCAACTAAGACTCACTCAACAAAAGGAAAAACTACTCCAAAGTGACACCGCAATTATGCCGAGCTTACATTTAGGCTCATTTATTATAATATGTTTAATCTGTATTAGTATTATAAGTAGCATAGTATATGTATATTGTAAACGTGACTCTTTTGAAAAACAAAATGAAAACTCAAGTTTAGAAAATAAAGTAATTAGTTCATCTTTGCTACAATGCAAAACTTAAACTTAAATATAGTTTCCCTATATTTAAGATTCTTTGCGCGGAAGAGTTATGTAGTATTAAACGCCGACTCCTAGTAGATAAAGTTTATCTCCTTGCCGGAGCCGCATTGTATTATCTTATTATGTGCTGATGTATTTCCTATGCAGAGATTACCTGCAAGGCAGCTTCTGTATTTAGTTTAGTTCGTAGCTGCATGTCATAATTAAAACTTGTATTGTTACGACTCCGTCGGTAATTTAAGTTTTTCAATAAAGTACATTTTTAAAAACTTGTATCGACGTTAAACAAACATCAATTGCATGTATTTTTTAAGTGTATAAACTGAGTTTTTACAGTTATTATGGTTTTAATTGTTACGTCAGATTGTTTATTGTTTGTCAATTATGAAATGACATCTCACATTAATGAAGTAACCGGAGCAAGAATACTCCAAAGGCTAGAAGAACATATTACGTGTCCTGATTTCTAAGACGCCGGCCGTACATTATGTTTTGATTCCACCGCTATCTGCAAGTTACGATGTTGATGCAGATGACGGTGAACCGATGTCGATGCAGCTAACGGTGAACCGCCAACCGGCAAACCGGCTGACTTAATCGAAACGAATCGAGAGCAAAAATTTATTCGACTGATTATTCAAATAATCATTCGGTTATTAATATCATTCGAATGCAAATAATTCGGTTATGAAAATGGTCCGGTTATGCCCATCACTAAAACTAATCTTAAACTTGAGCTTGGGCTAGCTAATTATCGTATTCCAGATAACAGATCTTTACCTGGAAAGGTTTACATATATTATATTTTTGCTTTCCTAGGTTGGTAATTTGCTGCAAGTATCAGCTTTACATAGTTGTGGTAAATTCAAGGAAGAACATTGTATTTATTTCACCTTTCATTTCAGGGCTATGGTAAATTACCACATTACTGATCATTTACATTTTTAAAAAGCGCAACTTTGCTTTTTGGAGATACATGCAAAGCTCCTCATTTAGTATGTATTAATTATCATCTAATTAAAGAGTGCACTATTTCTATACTGTCTGTAGTTTGTCATAAATATGAAGTAATGTAGGTATCTATAATATAATTTTCCTTAATGTGTGTCTGTGTGTCTGTGGCACAAAATAAAATCTCACGTTCCGGCTTCACAGATGTTTATATTTGTTTAGGTTTCGTTTTTCTTATCTTAGCGCTCGGCTCGGAGCTTGACCTTTCGCGTATCCTATTTCACGTGAGCGTAGCGCGCAATTTGCTTGTATTTTATAAAAGTGTCGCCTGATGACGGTTTTATTCATTTTAATTTTTAAAAAAGGTAAAAAGAAGAAAATAACACAATTAACGACCGCGTATAAATATAAAAACCAATTATCAATATTTATACTTATTATGTTAAAACTATTAGTTAAAAATTTAAAATTATACTATTATAATTTTTCACTAGTACTTTAGGAGATTATTAAGTCAAAATGTTATTAATTAATCATCATTTTTGATTAAATAAAAATCATTTTGTCGTAAACATACTTTAATATTAAATTGAACTATTTTAATTATACGTTTCGCTAGTTATGATAGCTTCTTCAGTAATTTACGAAAACATTATAAAAAAGTAATTTTTAACAAATATGAAAAGAGAAAAATTAGATTAGTGAGCAAATATGGTTTTACTTTAACTAGCATACTTACGATAATGAGTAGTTTAAATATGGATTATGTTAAAGACATTTTTTAAATTTAATATTAACAATTAATGAAGCAAACGGGATTATTCGTGATATTCCATTTTCAATACAATTAAAGCAGAACGCTATAGCAATTTTGAAACCAGAAATGTAAAATGAAATTGATAAGAGCATGCAAGGCTGTTCACATATTTTTATTATCAACTATACCCAAAACTGCAGAAAATTTGGAACTTGCATATGACATAGCCAGGGTCGTATTAAGTTAAAATTTGCTTTTAATTAAAATGTTTGTTTGAATTATAATAGCATAAAAACACAACTAAAGTATTTGGTTCATGTAAAAAAGTTTATTTAAATAAATTATGATAAATAGAACTGAGGTTATATCATATCAGTTCTATAATTAATTGCATTAGAGTTTTTTTGTATTTCAATCATCTCCAGGCATATACGTTTTTTAAGTTATTCTCTGTATGTAACATGTTGGGTGCGTAGAAATTAAACTTATTACGTAGAGATTCATTAGCGTGGTCAGTTAACGCTGTTTTGTATTAGGTGATATATTATTTGTTTTAATTGAGTGTTTGTGCCGATTAATTCTATTCTTTAATAATTGTTTTGTTTATCCAATGTAAGTGGAGTTGCAATTATTACAATTAAATTAAATTAATTTAGTTAATTAATAACATTTAATTAATTAATAACATTTTGACTTAATAATCTCCTAAAATACTCGTTAAAATTGTTGATACACTTTACATTAAATTATACTATTAAAATTCGTAGACACTGTTTGTACACTTACAGCCAAAAAAGTGGGATATAAAAAATACAAATCATAACCTCTAAATTTACTGTGTCGTTCTATTTCTAAGTGCAACCCGTGCAGCATGCAATCCTTTCTTTTTTGCAGTTTTTCTTCGAACAGACAAAGTTTTTTCAACTTTAAATCTTTATACATGGACCGTCAAAAAGGACTGACTATTTTATTTTCTAGACAAAAATGTATTGTTATAAGCTACAAATTTAGACAAAACGGTTTGTGTAAGTGTAAGAACAGGGGATTTATTTATCAAATATATGCCAGAAGTGTCCTTTGTCGTTTTTAATACATTCTTCTAAGCGGCGAACGAAATTAAACATGACTCTAATAAGTAATTCCTACGGAATATATGGAATTTCTGCTTTAATGCTTGTTTTAAGTTCGTCAATTGTTCTTGGTTTTCCAATATGAACTTTACTTTTTAGGTAGCTCCAAACAAAATAATCTGCCGCATTGCACTTAAATAATTGAATTAACTTTGATAAATTGTTCAACACAAGAAACACGTTGTGGCACTGGCCATGTGTCCATTTTGCTAAGTGTCAACAAATTCTGCAATTGTTTTATACACCTCTCCAAAGCATACTCTTTAAAATAATATAAGAGACATAGCGATTGCTGTGACATTTAATTTTTTATTAGACAATTAAATAATCAGTCCTTTTTGACGGTCCCTGTATGATACTCACACTTCACTTACTTTCACTAGGTATAAATATAAGGAAAGCTCAGCGCAAATAATAACTGATATAACTCCGTCAAAATTTTATAAACCACCAATCTGCAGTCTTTTAGTCACTTCAGAAAGTCATTATAAAACAATTTAAGTAGAGCTTTGGAATTTTGGGCTTCCCGATAAGCGCCCAACGAACCACCTATATCATAATCCTTTAGCTCCATTCATATTTTGCTTCCTCCACATAGTACCAATAACATAGCAAGGTTATGACGTGTAAACGAAATCATTTAAAAATTACTTAGTATGGCTTGTTGTCTACCTTTAGGGGGTTTTTAAAATTCTGGGCCAGTTAGAAACGAAATCTGAAGTTACTAAACAGTCACCTTAATATGAAGGATTGCAACTTCACGGTCGCTCGTGTAAGATGTGTTGCAGCAACTACTGTCGGTATCGGTTGGAAGTAAACGCGCGGTGGTAGTCCACATCGGCGATAGTTCCTGTCGGATGTAAATCCACATCGGTGGTAATCCAAGTCGGTTTGTAGACCAAGTCGGTGGTATTTTAGTTCGGTGACATTCATATATTTCTTACAAACTTTAAAAGTCGGTAGTAACCCAAGTCGGCGGTAGTTCCTATCGGTAGTGTTCAATACAGTTGTCAGAAGTAGGAGGAAATCCATATCGGTGGCGATCAACATCGGTGGTTTTGTATACAACCCGCAATAGTAACGTTATGTTTATTTAAATGAAAGAAAAAATTAGTGCGACTTCTGCTGTTGCAAATTAGATGTTAAATAACTTATATTAGCTTCATACTTTGTTACTTTTAGCAGAATGCAAGCTGAACTGGAGTCATCTGACAAACGGCTTCTAAGCGAGTTTTGAATGTTATTCATTTGTGAAAATAATGACTCGCAAGCATAGGTAGATGAAAATATTGTTAAGATAACAAAAGCTAGCTTCTTCAGACAGCTAAACGTGTCTGGAATTAAATTCTACGTTTTTATAATTCTGATATTGCCATTTTTACTCATATTACCTGATACAGATAGTCTTTCTATTTCATTTAATTCCAACTCTTTCCTTGTTTCGATATATTTTTGAATCCATATTGAACTAGACTGGAAATCAATCAGCTGCATTTCAGTTTCTCCAATTTCCAACCAATCAAATTTGGCCAAGTTCAGTTTAACAAGTGAAGTCACATCAGGATACATAATAAACTTCAGTGTTTCCGATAATTCGTTGAACTGAGAAAATCTCAATGACAATTCTTTAATTGAAGAATTAATAACCGAATTAAACTCTTCAGTCACTTTTGCTTGGTCTGGTTTTTCGTGTAAATCCAAATCTCTGGTGATTTTTTCAAGTTTGGGAAAAACTTGCAGTTTACCCTCGAAAGCACGAATGAGATCTATCATAACACAATAATTGATTTATTTGCGCCTTGAAGCTTTATGTTCAACTCATTGTTAAATATAAATTGTTTCGAATAGGTACCTAAATTCCTTAATTAATGCCGTGCCCAAATTATTTTGTCACGTGCCATCAGTGGCACGCGTGCCATTGGTTTGTCACCCCTGGTCTAGGGTGTAAATCACACAACGTTTCGGCAGTTTTGATCTACTGTCGTCTTCAGGTGTTCCTGGTTAGTCCTGAGAAGGACTGATATTATACGTTTTTCTACGTAAATTTGTGCCTCCCCCGGAGTTTGAACCCGGGACCGCTGATCGCTAGTCTGCCACTCTAACCACTAGGCCACCAGGAACACCTGAAGACGGGAGTAGATAAAAACTCCCGAAACGTTGTGTGATTTACGCCCTAAACAGTGGAAAAAGTTCGAAAAACATATCATAATAGACCACTGCCAAAAAATGACATTCAAAGAACAAATTTATTTACGTACCTATTAGGGATGTAACAAGACACACCTAATAATATTTAATAACAACTAATTGCATTCATTTATGAGAGCATGGTTTATAGGTACCTATCAGTAAATTCTTTCATCATTAATAACAAACAGATTGAAGATGTAGACAGATTGTCATCTAGGTAGCCAAATCATCGATGAAGGTAGATCTATAGTGGAAGCAAAGAGAAGGGTTGGAAAGGATAAGCAAGCTTTTGGGATATTATATGAGACATGGAAATTGCCAGAAATTACTTAGGTGACCAAAATAAGAATATTTATCACCAACATTAAAACAATGTCACTGTATGCTTGTGAAACCGCAAGCGTTTGTCAATACATAATTATCTCAAAAGAATAATTTTCCTAAAATGGCCCAACTGCATCACAAATATGATGAGTAACTAGCAAAAAACAGAACAGAAAAAGATTGGATACTATAAAGGGAACAAAACAATATAGAACGTCAAGCCTAAGAGTGAATGCCCAAGGTTAAAGACAAAGAGGATGCCTAGTTGGCATTTTGAGAAGAACGGTGCTAAAAGAAATAAGCAACATGGAAAAATAGTGGAATGAGATCAATTTGATGAAAAAGGGAAAAACATATCTACAGGGGCAGGTCATACGATCATATTGTTGCATCAAATTTGTTTGTCAAACATGTTCCATACAATCATTTTGTTGCATCAATTTTGTTGCATCAAATTTGTTTGTCAAACATGTTCCGTGGAGTTATAGAACAATGTTTGGTTTATTCTATTAAACTGGGTGGTCAGTGGTCACACCATCAAACTTGCTGTATGCAATTGTTTGAATCAGCTGTTATTAGTGAGGTTATGGTCTACTTTCAAGACGTGTGTTATTAATCGTTAATGTGTATTTTTGTAAGAAAATGGAAGAACAAGTCATCATCTTTTCATTAGTAGATTTAGTTCTAGCATTGTATAATAAGAAACAACGAATATCTAGAAAAGTGTGGGCCCGTAGGTGGCTACAATGGCGTGATCTAGAGTGCCTTGATGTCAGTTTGCCATATTTGTTTAACAAGGTATGGACAGATGTCCCCTCTCACTCTAAGGCACTTTAGACCACGATCTGTCCGTATCCTGGAAAGGGCAAAGATGTCAAATTGACATTAAGGCATCTTAGTGTGGTCAAGAACGACGAATGTTGTCCATGGTGTACAAGGAATTAAAATTTGAAGATGGTGGTAGATTTAAAAATTAGTTGACGAAATTCTTATAAAACTTTGAAATATAGTCACAAACACAATTTCTAAATCAACACACTGCGCAGAATCGCGTCAAACCGTTGCGCGTCCTATTTTTAGAGATGTTTGACAAACATGTTTGGTTATGTCACAAATACGTCATCATTGGTGTTTGACAAACAAATCTGATGCAACAAAGTGACCGTGTGATCTATGCTTAAGTATCATGTAATTTATAAACATTAAAAATGGTATTGCAGGTCTTTATTAACAAAATAAACAAGCATCTCATAATGGATACCTGCACCTGCATAATCACTAAAACTAAAATGCAAGCTTATTTGTTACTTAATGTTTACTGCGAATAAATATTAGAGATTTTTTTCTTCTTATGCATTTTTTTCTAGGAGTTTTAAATCTAAAACTTTGACGGTTTGGCGGTGCTTCTATCGTAATGCTTTCTTCATCGTCAATCGATGGTAAAAATGGCTATACCTTATACTCATGCTAATGTGAATGTTATACTTACAAGGAAATTTTGTTTAAAATCGAGCTGTATTTCAGACTGCAAAAAATAAGTATTGCAAATAAATGAAATTCAATGGCATTTCAAAAATAATAAACAGGCTGTCAATTATAAGTAGGAATATTTAAGTAAGATAATCTAAATCATATTTTATTTTAGATTTGCTTTAATTATTTATACATGGTGCTTCGGAACTAGCTTTGAGAAATTTAGTGGTACCTATATTCGGGGGTTCAAAATAAATCACAATATTTCATGATAATGTGCATAGTGGCAATGGCCCTTCTTTGATTTTTTGAATGTTTTTACTTATTAGTTACTTCTAAATAATTCTTCTTCTTCTCTTTTTCTCATCCTTGTTCGTTCCATGAGGAGGGTAGGGCTTCAATACTACTGAAGTTTCTATAGCTAACTCAGTGTGATATTCTTTGATTATGTTTTTCCCCTCGTATTGCGCATAGGTTTTCTATAAACCTTCTTTCCTATCCTATATGCTAGTCTTTTTATTTCATTCAATGACTTCCCACTACTTCTCTGTATATCAACCTTCTTCATGTTCCTTGCTGTCCCTGCCCTTTTTGACACTCCTGTGGTGGTAGTCTACTGTTATTTGCGCAATGTCTTCTTCTTTTTTCATTACTGTGTGCCCGATCTACTACTTCATTTTTTTCTTAATATTATGATATCCATCTTTTCTTCATTTGCTGTCACCCGGATATCCTGGTTCGTAAATATGTTGGCGATCTTATTCCCAATATTTTCCTGAAGCAGTTATTTTTGAATATTTGTATTTCTTTACCGTGCCCTGCGTCTCCTTCCACGATTCTGTTCCGTATAGTAGTACTATTTCTACATTTGAGTTAAATAGTCTTAATTTATTTTATCTACGACCACTTTAAAAGTAGGCCTTTTAGCGCTAGCTTGTTTCACTAAAAGTGACGTTTTATAGTTTACCGTGAGAAATCAGCGGTTTACTTTTAGCACACGGGCTAAAAGTGAAGTGAGGTTATAAAACTACAATTTCGAACTGCAAGTGAAGATGTAAAGCTATTCTAGTTGCTTCTTGCGTTACAGGTAAAGCGTTTTTGAAATAATTAAAGCGTTATGTAATGAATACAGTCATATGTGGAGTATCAATAATTACATTTCGTAACTCACCTTGACAGCACGGGCGTGGCCAAACAATCGCCCCCGCGGCGTGGCCTACTGTTCATTATGACATAAATTAAAAGTGTCGCAGATGCGAACCTTTCTTAAATCGATATTTATGGATTAATAACGGTAAAATTAAGGTCGTAGATAAAATATTGTATGCAACGCGTGCTAAAAGTCGTTTATGAGCGAGACATGTTATGAAACTCAGCCTTCGGCTTCGTTTCATAATTTTCATGTCTCGTGCATAAACGTCGACTTTTAGCACTTGTTGCATAAATAGCTATTTATTGTTCTCTCAAATTCTTACATATACGTCCACTGTTTCTTGCTTGTCCATGACGTTGCCCAAATGTGAGAATTAGTTTAGTTCTTGTATCACTTCCCCGATTTTTTGCATTACATTTGGTCACTACAGTTTATTTTTATTAGTAGTAGTTCTACTATCACTCCTAAACTTTTTAAGACAGTGTTATAATATGCCTTTAAAGAGCTAAACGTTTTGTCTGTGGTTAACTGGAAAGTGTATGAGATATTTTTATATTATTTCAAACGTTCTATATATGGATGAAGCATGTTTTACAAGATATCGTGTGTTTAATATTCATAATGGTCACATTTGCGAACATTCTAATGGAATATGTTTTTCATTAACGTGTGTAATTATCAGCAATATCCTTTTACATAATGTTTCTCTTCAGTATGCGATTTATTCATGACGGTGCTCTAGAATACTACACGTTTGGAGCGAGATAGGCGTTAAATACCATGGTAGTACAATACAGGAGATTGGACGAGGAAGAATGCCCAATTATACAGGGTGTTCGGATAATAGGAAACCAAATATTGATGGTGAGTCCTACGCATTAAAATAATAAAATCTTCATATACAGTATTGTCCGAAAATCGTTATTGGCGTAGATACCGACCCTTAAAGTTTAACTTTTTTAATTTTTTTAATTTATAATTAAAATTCATTGTTAACACAAACTCAAACGTCAAGTTAAACAATAATAATTGCGCGTAAACAACTCGACAACAAACAAACAAAAATTGCATTTTTGTTATCAAGGCTAATCAGATAATGACCCTGAAAAGAAAAGCCTTAAAACTTTAGATAGAATTTCTAACCAAACGGTTTAAGTTACCCATACCAAACAAGAGTAAATTAATTTTGATTTTTTTTATTCCCTACAAGATGCCGCATCTAGATCGGAGGTATGTTTTCAGATATAAAAGTTATGACTAAAAAGAAAATATGATTTTAGGTTATGCCAGTTATGCCAGTTCAAAATACACGTTATCGATTATTTTTCTGTTTGTTTGTGAACATTGCAATAAAGAGCACGTACACCAAGTTTAAAGTATTTATCTATTCAGTTATAAAAAATAAATAAAAAACTAAAACAAAAAGTTAAACTTTAAGGGTCGGTATCTACGCCAATAACGATTTTCGGACAATATTGCATATGAAGTTTTTTATTATTTTAATGCGTAGAACTCACCATCAATGTATGGTTTCCTATTAACCGAACATCCTGTATAAGAAGCGCATTAGACAATTTATACGGAGACTGCAATGTATGCACATATTCAGTATTTCTTATAAAACTGTTGGCAATATCTTTGATGTGATGCGTTTCTGAAATAAAGTTTAGAGCTAGCTTGAGCTTCATTTTTAAATCTCGAATATGCCCCTACATTTCCTAGAACTAATTTCGGGATATCCGGTATATGTATGTATATTCATTCACTGTCCCTTTTGAAGTTACTTAATGTCTCAAATTGATTTTTCGAGCTACCAGAAAAACTAAATAGCTGCAATGCAGTGTCGCATTTTCAAATATGTTGAAGGACGACATTTCGATTCATATTAGATTTTGCGATAGAAAGCACGTGTGGTTACCAAAACTTGCAACTTTGCTTTTACGCTGGTCACAGAACATAATTATGGTGGAAAACCATCCCAAGTAGGAAGCACAAAGACAAAATATCGCTTTGATGTGCTACTTACAAATAAAAATGGAAAAACATCTGTATTTCCTCTCACTGTTCAAATGCCGACGTCGCCGAACTTCTCTGTTGCTTCAATAAAGCACCTCATTTAATACGCTAAACGAAAACATTATTACGTTTAAGTAAAAATCACTTTCCTAAAGGTGTGTGGTATAATTGTGTTTTTAGAAATTTATAGTTATAATAATAGTTTTTTTTATAAGTAACATAATAATCGACGTACGCCAAGAAAACGAAAATTGCAAATTTTCGTTTTTGTACTTCTTTTCCAGGAAATGAAGGAAATTCGACATATAAAAATCCCCAGAAGCGACACAGAAGATTTTGCAAGTTGTTGTTTCTTTATTAAATGTGCTTTGATCTTCATTTATTCGGCTGTCACGTTAGCCCCCGCATCCAATTTACATAAGGTACAAATAGTCTGCTAGAAATATTTGAATGACGCAAACTTTCGTTACGATCTCCACTCACATCTCCATAGCGTTCTGATTTTCGATAAGGCTATCTTAGCCGCTATGCGCGGACGTAACGTAAACCGGTCCGCCACGCAGTTCCTGTTCCAATTCCCTCTAGAAATGGCCAGATATCGAGGTGCTCGAAGAGTATAAAAGCAGCTTCCGTATCTATTTTAATCACTTCAGACTTGAGTCCCTGGACTTCCCCTCTCCTAATATCTTCCCGACCGAGTTCACATGTAACGGAGGCCCGAATCGGTAAACTTCTACTTAAACCTGATATAAGCACGACTGTAACGGTGTTCCCGAATCGCTGTAGCTTATTCCTATACATGACTGCGTTCGCATGTAACGGAGGCCCGAATCGGCGAACGCTTTCCTTAAAACTCGTTGAGAAGAGCACCCCCCTAGCTGCAGTTAAACTAAATCTTTTTATATAGCTAGCGTACCTGCATTTCAAGCGTTGTTAATTCAATTCATCCCAGCGAACATCCAACGACAAAGCGCACTTTGCCGTACAGAGTACCGCCGAGGGCAAGAGATCTTTCAGCGGTCTTCGCTAAACCAGCTTACGGATTCTGCCCAAGATAAACCTTGCCCATTTAAGTCATTAGGGGGCCCAAACGTAGGTACCAAGCAAGCGTCACAACCTGCCTGGCGTAATACACTATTTACGACCGTAACTAGCAAGCTAATTCTTCTGATTACGTTAGAATTGTCCGCCCGTAAATTTGTAAACAAAACCCACCACTATCAGCCGGCGCAGATATAGTCTGTTTCAGATCTAACAATTTCCAGTCCCCAGGAGTTATTTTATCCAAACCTACGAGTGGGATTTCTACCTCATTCGAGCTTTCTTGGCTCCAGGGTCCGCAACCGGGACGAATAGTAGCGTCGTTTGGATTGCCTAACGTTCCAAGAATAACAGAGCCTCGCAACAATACGCCGATCGAATTTTATTTTACAATATTTTATGTACAGAATATTATGTTTCCTTAATCTAGAATTATTATGTACTTAGTTAAAAAACCATTATACAATTATTTTCTATGAACTGTTTATTCGTGTATTTATACATTTGAGAGGTATGGGCATCTGAGCATACCCGAGGTAAATTTTGAGAATAAAGTGATCAGAGTATTTTCACATCATTTAAATTCTCCGGAAACGTAATTTAAAATCTCCGCAAATTTACGCAAAATTACACGGCTACTTCTTCATTTCGATTTCTAGGTGTTTCCAGATGATGATTCACATTTATAAATTAATTTAATTAGACAGATGAATTAAATTTCGTACGAGCAGCAATCTCGTTATTTGAAATCTTTTACTAACAAAACATGACCAACAACATACAATGCTTATACAAAAGTTTTTAAATTATTGATTTTGAATACAACAAAGTCACAGTGTAGTTATTTGTGTACAACGTCACCCTAATGAGAGTGCCTCATATAATCAACTAACCCGCTTCCTTCTATGTTAATTTTATGTACATAAGACCTTATTCGTATGCAAAATGTCATCTAGTATCGATATAATCGATTTATTGTTATAATCGTAGCTACCGTTTTAACAGTAATTTGCCTACCTTCCATCACTAACTACTCTACTTTGGACAAAATTTCAGAGTTCTGCCACGTTGCAGGTCTTTCACACCTTGCATTGTCTTCGATCCTCTCTCTGCCAAACTTAAATTCATTTTTTGTATTTGCTCCCCAAACTGGTTACTTTGGAAACTGTCAAGGATCCTCAAAATGGCCATTTAGAGGCCTTGTACTTAAAGTCGTCATGGCAACATTTTAGCGGACTCAAACATTAGTTGCCATGACGACTTTAAGTACAAGGCCTCTAAATGGCTATTTTGAGGATCCTAGACAGTTTCCAAAGTAACCAGTTTGGGGAGCGAAAAATACATTTTCGCGCGGCCTCCTAATATAATGCCGCGTTAATGGTAATTGAAACTTCATATTATAATGTTTGGAGAGCTAATACAAAAAAACGTTGTATGCAACACGTCCTCAAATGGCTTTAGAGGACTCATCTTCATATTACGGACTCGGCTGCGCTTCGCTCCGCCACGTCCGGAAACATTACGACTCGTCCCCTAAAGCCTTGCTTTGAGGACTTGTTACATAAAGTACTATTATCAGCAAACGTCACAAAAGTGACAACTTATTTGTCTTTATTGACAAGGTAAAAGTGTCACTTTATCTGCCTATAAGCACACAAAATCGTTGCTCTCTTTCTTTCTATGTTTGTTCGCTATCTCCTCCGAAGATACTGGACCGATTAAATTGTATGATGGCTTAAAATTTTGCTAATATTTAGACTTAGATCGTAGGCCGGTTTTATTTTCAAAAAGAGTACGAAAAAGTTTTAATTTATATAAACCTTTAAGCAGCGGATCGGATCATCTGTCGCCGAGGATTATGGTGTGACAGTTGCTGTGGCCGCGTGCTATTAGCTCGGGTGATTCAGTATGTTCATATATCATTACAGTAGCGCGTTATTTGAACAAGAGGGGTTGGCGCAGGGGTACAGTGCTCGCCTGTCACGCGGATGGCCTGGGTTCCCGACCAATGTATCGTTTTTTTTAAATATTTATATTAATGAAATGTACCTGAATACGTTTGCGGATAAAATAGTATATGTTATTCGGAGTAAAAGTGACTTTATGTGGCTTAGCTGAATTATTTGCCTCACTAACGTTCGGCGAAATAAACTTCAGCTTCGCCACATAAAGTATCGCTTTTACTCCTAATAACATAATCTACTATTTCCTAGGACGGATGGTAGATTACGATGGGAAAACATCCTGGCAAATTGTTTTGAACCTTTTAGCTATTTGAGTAAAACGAATAATTCTCTCTCTTGTCAAGAGTGTAATCACTGCTTCGTGGTCAATTGTCTCTACTAAATCGACTATAAAGCACCGTTTTATACGAATCGGGACGAAACCTTCCAAACTGACTTACGATAAATACGGAATATTAAATAACAAAATATTGTTTTCCGAGCCCCACAAGAAGAACTCAATTTTTTTCCTTTTTCTTCGAAATAACAAAAAGTTAGAGCAGTTTTTCAACCATTTCGTCAAAGCTCTCTGATGGAGTAGAATTTTTGACTGCCGAAAAAGAAGTCTTCGTTGGAGATCTAATAAAGGTTATTCTTCAGCTTATGTATTTTAACGTTTCTAATCTATAGAACGCTCTGATAAAGAATTATCACAATCTTTACTGATATGTTTTTTTTCTGTTATAAACGGTTCTACGTCTTCATCTGGCAAAAATTCATGTAGTGCAGCTTCTCAGTTACCAATATAGTAAATGCTGAATATATGTTTGAACGAATCCAATTTAGATTAATAGTGCAACATAAATGAATAACGTCGTCATACATTCACTTCAAAACGTTAAAATAATTTTTAAGTTACTAAAATGTGTACAACATCGTATAAGAAATTTACTTATTTTTTGGACGTAACATAGGACTATATATGTCTGTCAGTATATGAAGCATAAGTTTTGTTTTAAAAATTATAAAATATATCACAATACAATAATTGCAGAAAATAAACAATGGAGCATCCGACGGCGTGTCCCAATGGGATACATTTTAATATCTTCATTGTTTAATAGTTAATGATTTCGTTAGCCAAATTCTTATAAACGTTTGCAGCAACTGTAGATTGGCAAGTTCTTCCTATTGCTTTAAATATGTCCAGGAACATCTAATATGTATAATGAATAGAGTTAATAATTTGTATTTTTACAGAAATTTCTGTACGATGTGCAAATTGACATAATTCATATTACTAATGGATATTTCCTGTATTAGAAACACAATACTGTAATTACAACTATATCATGATCCATATTATTATATTATTAAAGAGTGTGTTTTGGCATGTTAACAGTAGCTGAAACAAAAATAAAACGTATCACAAGTTTTTAAGAAATGAATTAATAAGAATCTGAGTTTATTATCATTATTTCATTACTGCAATAACGTTTCACTCAAATGTGTTATTAAAGTACCTACACACAAAGATATGTTATACTGTTGGAATGATCTAATTTGTTTGTCATCAAGATTAAGAAAAAGTAGTTAAACTCTAAAGGAACACGTTTTGATATAAATATATACATATATAAATTGTTAATATTAAACTGAGTATACGGGTGTTTTATAACGTACGGAGGAGATTGAAAGGGTAGCTAGAGGCGACCAAAATAAAGTTATTTTCTTAAAAAAATTCTGACAAAAACCCAACACCAAGAAAGTTACAGAAAGTTAAAGGTGAATAAATTAACGAGCATTCTTTACAAACTGAGGTAGTAATTTACGTTTTAAGTTCAAGCAGGGAATATTTGAGAGTTACTAACCAATGTTGAGTTTAAAAAAAATATAAAAATGAATAACATAAAAATGACGGATATGTGTTCACTGATGGACAACTGCTGACTATTTAATAATAACTAAAAAACAAGTAGTAGTAGTAGAAATTGGTTTGAGTATTACATTCATTTAAACGTCAAAATTAAGATACCAGCTATTAAGTGTTTATTCGACTTAAATGGCGAACTACAGTATCGAAGATATGTAGATATGATTATTATGCATGAAGCTGCTGAAGAAAATACTGCATGAGCAAGACGTATGTATTCGGAAAAAATTTCAAGATCGCCAAACGTCTTCCGAAAATACTTCTCTTCCGAGTAGTCCAACGGGAAAGAAAGACTGAAACTTTACAACCTACTAAAGGTCATGGTGGCGGCAGACCAAATCAACATGGGTGAATGTAGAGGAAGAACTTCTAGAAATGGATGATGCGAATCAATTATAAGTACACGCCAAATTTCCCACCGAGTTGGAGTTTTTCCATCTTTTGTTTAGGGTACATTGAGCAGCTATGGTGTGTATCCCTATCATCTGCAAAAGGCGCAAGAACTGACTCCTCCGCTGCTGCAGCAGAATGGCTGCTAAATCGCACTAATAGGGATGCAGAATTTCCAATACACGTACTGCTGACGGATGAATGCTGTTTTAGTAGGAATGGTATTTTCAACTTCCACAATTTTCACATATGGGCTGATCAAAATCCACACGTGATTTGCCAGAGCAGCTTTCAGCAGCGTTTTAGTTTAAAGACGTAGAAATCTTCTGAAGCTTAAGAACCTGACAGCATGCGCAGCGAAAAGTCCAAGTTCAATTCGACGACCACGCTATAACCCAGAAGAACCTACATTAAGTGGGCAATAATTTACAAGAACTATACACTGCTGCTATTTTTATGTTATTGGGTTTTCACCAAGTTTGTTAAGAAAATAACTTCATTTGGGTTCCCTTTAGCCATCCTTTCAGTTTCCTCCGTACGTTATGAAACACCCTGTATAAGACAAACTAAATTCCATTTTATAAGTCTTTGATTAACTTATTTTTATAAGAAGAATAATAACTATCCCAACACAGAATCTTGGGGTACTTCCATATTTATGTACTCGTATTTAAAGTAGGGTAAATATATTTCAAATCGATATATTTCATTTGTTGCTGTACATGGTATGCATAAACTTTGTTTCTTATTATGTAAATAACACAAAGTCCCAATATTGTGCTAGTTCCAATGTCGTTTTTTATATTTTGAATGAATTGTCCAACTGCTATTAAAAAAAAAGTTTATAGCAATTTGAGCAATGCAAGAATAGCTGTAGAACCTTTTAAACTAAATCCGAGTTGTAATTGACAAGAAGAATAAATGTTACAAGGAAAAAATGAAAAACAGACATCATGGGCACAGGTTTAGAAATGGCTGTTTGTTGCTGATATAACTTTTTGAAAATTGAAGAATTGTTATTATTTTTTAATATACGAAAGATTGAATATGGAAGATTTAGTATAACTTCCCCAATATGTTTAATAACTAAGCTAAGAATTTCATTTGATTGAAGTCATTGCTTGTTATTTAGTTTATATTGGATATCTTTGTGACAAGATGGCAATTACAGACAGTACTTGCCGTTTTTAATATTACTACTATTAGAACATGTTCTATCAGTTCTTTTGCTTTTCTCATGTTAATACCGGGTGATCATAAATGGTTACCCTGCTGTCAATTTTGGTGGCACTGTAAGTCTATGTGAAATTCGAGGTTAGCAGGTTAGGTTTTCCGTCAGTTTTGACACAGTGCTACCAAAATTAACAGCAGGGTAAGCAACATTAACAGTGCAAACCTAAGAAAAAAAAATCACAACCATTTATGATCACCCGGTATTGTTTTTTATAACCTTAATATGTAATAGTGTAGTATGATCAAAAATTATTTTTATCTAGTATGGCCATGTAATACTTCCTGATTTATGAATGCAACTATAACTCACTTACAAAGCAAATATCAAATTTTGACTTTAAGTATAAACGTAGTTGCATTCATAAATTAGGAACTATTGCATGACCATACTACATGAAAATAATTTTTGATCATACTTTATATTATTGGACGAGTGGAGAAACTGAGATTTTCACACATGCGTTTGTCGATTTTATACACGAGGCGAAGCCGAGTGTGGAAAGGTAAACAAGTGAGTGATTTAGTTTCTCACGAGTGCTGTATAGCGGTTTGTTCGGGGCCGTTAGCGACTCGTGTTAAAGTCTTATGGAAGAAATTTTAGCGGAATTGCAAAGAAGACTGGTTGGAAAACTTACCTGGGTAACTCAGAGCAATACACAGTGTCGGTATCGATGTATTTACAGAAAACACGATGATAAATATTCAGAAGTTTGTCGATAAATAAAATTTAAGAAACGCTGATATTTCGTCAACTAACATCTTAAGAGGACTACTAGTGTCTTCTGGAGCAACCTCAGAGCTACCTTCTCCTTCTTCCTCTTTTAAGTTAGGCCAGCGATCTGTTTAATTCCATAAAGTTGTGGTTCTGTGAGTCCTCTTTGCTCGTAAGCTGGTTTGTGCAGATTTGTGCTGCATCTCATACTCAGACCATCATATTTTACGACGTGAATCTCTAATATCCTTGCATGTATCCGTTCTCTATTTTTGTTTTTCCTTCATCTCTTTCAATTTAAAATTTAAAAAATCACAGAGAAAATGTAGTGACATTCACATTTTTGGCATTATAAATATTGTTACGTTAATTTTGACGTTAAGTATCTAGTTATGCTTTAACTTCTAACTTTAACCTAGCGATTGAGCTTAGTTTTCCATAACAGCTACTTGCCAGTTATTATAAAGGATATCGTTGTGTGGTTTAGGATTTCGCATTCTACTTCTTCGAGTAATGTGATGATTCCTGGTTTTGTTAGTCTCGTTTGAAGCCGGGCGCCATATTTCAGTAGTAAGCATTCTGGCTACTGATCTAAGGATCGAGAATTCGATCCCCGATTCCGGTGAGGTTTAAAAAAAAAATGCGGATGAAAACCTCTACAGAATGCCATCATTCGGAAGTGATGCAAAGCCGTGGGTCCCATGTTACTACGATGTGTAGCATGTAAAAGATCCCTTGCTAGGGTTGGAACACTTTAGTCTCGGCAAAATTCTAAGTAGGACTAACGTAGCTGGTATTCTGCATGCCTAGACCTTGTCCACGGGGTTAGCAAAAATGGCCTATAAAGGCCTACTTACTTGACATGAGTCTCCCCACAAATAGTACTACTACTACTACTAGTCTCCTCTGAAAGCGTTATTTTGATTAATTAGTTGTGGTAATTTACATATTTACCAGTTTCAAATTTGTGTCAGTTTTGAAGATTGGGAGGTTAGGTGTATGCTCATATGTCGTTGGGAATTTTCAGTCTATTTATGGAAACGGGATTAGGGGATTACTGTAGTAAGCAGTGTCTCTTCTTGCACATGTATGATTTTACTTACAGGGTTCTTCCTGTTATTACATTATTTGCTTTATCTGATTGAATCTGCGCGTGCTATCTCATACCGTCTTAGTTTTTCAGGAATGTTTTGTTGAATATTATGTAGCATTTTCTCTATTTTGTAAGGCTATTTGTTTTGTTTTCTGTTGCTTAGTAACTTCCTTTCCAGTGGTGGAAACTACTACCTTCGACTTTCGTTTGCTGTATCTCCGTTATTTTCCCTCATCCTTATTGTTGATTAGTTACATGGAATATGAGAAAAGCTATCCGGTGGATCTATGCAGAGATAGCGTCGTTCTGGTGAGTTCTGTCGTGACAGGTGTTGGCAATTTGTCCTCGTGTATTTTTAAACCTATTCTAGATAGTTTTTGATAAGTCAGTACACCTCCTGATTACTCTACTTGGAATTGGAGATGGACCGCTAAGCCGATTTATACCTGAAGTAAGTTTTTCCGAATGCATACCGCGTTTATACGCAAATCGTGCCTTATTTATTCAGGGCTTGCTAGTTTATGGATTTGTGTTGCTAGTTTATAGATTTTGACTTTATTCTCGTAGTCTGCTTTTTTGTCTATCGTCCTATTCAGTACATAATGCGAGATTAAAGTCTCATCAGCTTCCTTGATCGAAGCTGGATTCAACAGATAAGTTACAGTTTGCTTTACTCTAACAAAATATTCTTGCCGCAATTCCAAATGCATCCGCGTGCATAAGTTTATGAATTGGTGATATTCAAAGTTTTCTGTTTATGCCGGCTTTGTCATTTCTTTATGTAGTTACATGTACCTTACGCTTTGTTTATTTGTGCATTAAGGGTACATTTGAAATTAACATAAATAAGTTACGCTGGGAACATTACGTGTATTTGTCGTGGGTTTGGTATTGAGTTCGCCTCAATTAGTGACGTATCTTTGTCTTTAGATATTATAGACTCACTATTTTATTGCTATACGAGCCCTCTTATGTTAGTTGCCTGCATTTATTGAAAATAAATATCGTGTTAATTGCGCACTATTTATGTCTTTTTCTATAACAGGTTACAGTTTATAAAAGAGCCTGCGTCTGATTAACTTATTTTTGAGATGTCTCTCTTCAATATAAGTTGCGATTACCAGATCACCTGAGAATCTTCTTAGATTTGCGAGATGTTGAATAACAAGTTGGTAGCGCCCTTATTTGGTTTTTATCATTTTAGTGTTAAACCACCCCTCCTCTGGAGTAGCTCAGCTGGCTCGTTGAACACTATTGGTTACGGACTATTTTGGGTATTTACTGCTCGTTATCCTACTTGTATTGTAATGTTGCAAGATTATCATTAGTTTTTTAAACTTTCGTCTTAGGGCCGTTTCGGCGTTGCATTCCATTGTTGGTGACTTCGAATGAAGTCGTAAGAAGCTGATTCTACTAGACGGAAAGTTGCAGTAGCCGTAGGCGCCCTGGTGTGGCTTGCTTTGTTTGGATCTAGATATCGTGCTGTCCTGACCGCTACAGGTCACAATATATTCAAGGGTAATGCCATAAAAAGTAAAAATTTTTTGAGAATTTTTTTACATGCAAATTACATTTTACGAATTCTGATAAATATATTTGGTACAAAATTAATTTTAAATTTTAGATGAAAATGTTGTTTATTTGCTCCTCTCTATTTATGACGATATTATATGGTCGTGCAATAATGGTTCCCTGTTGCCCCGTCTAATTTTTGATTAGTTCAGGATATGAATAACTTGCTGGTATTTGATTCTGTGTAAGTTTTTAGCGGCGCTGGTTCCCTATTAGTTATTCTTATCATTCTTTACCTCTACGATTTGACGTCTCATAAAAGTACCTTGAAAATAACTAAAATAATCTTTTGTTTTACAAAATTTAATATCGAACCCATGGCTGATAATGTAATAAAAATTCTTGTAAGTAACAACAATTCCGATAATAACTCGATAATGAAGGCAAACCTATTTCGACTTACTCTATTCTCATAATCCACATTTAGCGGATATGTTGTGAGCTTTGGGACACATTGTGTGGACTTACAATTAATTGTTTTATGCTTACCCATTAGATGATTTGCAATAGCAGGGGGCATTACGAACACCCCGACCAACCAGTCAGCAATGGCAAGGGATATAACGAAGCAGTTTGTTACGGTTCTCAGCCTCCTCGTCGTGAGGACAGCAAGGATAACCAGAGTGTTGCCAATTACTGTTATAACGATGACGACGCTCAGCAGAGCAACCAGGGCAAGCTCTTGAAATTGCGTTCCGGTGTCGGGCACTGCCAGAGTTGAGTTGTTGGAGGGAAAAGATTCTACGGCGGTTTCCTCTGACATAACTAATCATTTCTGCAAAGGAAACATGCGTTAACACGCAGAATTCACGTGCTAGAGACATTTCACTCCGCTTTTTCTCATTCAGACAATACAATACATAAAACATGCGAATGCTTGACGTCCGTCAGAGCGTGTGACGAGAAAGCATTATAATAGGTAATGTACGTGCTTTAGAAAAAAATCTTAAGGAGAATATTTGGACAGGTGGAAATGATTTTGTATGCTCTGCGAGTTCACAGTAATATAATTTCTTAATGTTAATTACAGGATGGTGTTGAAATAGGCGGTCAAAATCAGGGGTTAGGTAAAACTGTGAAATTGAAAGAATACATATTTTTTTACAGAAGCTGTAATTTAACAACCTTCGTTAATGTACTGAAAATGAATTTAGTTGGTTTTCAAGTCGGACATAACATTTGAAAACCTGAAAAATTTACAAAGGATAGAAATTAAGAAAAGTTTTAAAATTTTTCACATCTTTGTTGTTATTGTTTCTTATACGCCACGCGAAACGTTACTGCGAAGTTCTACTACATAGCAGATCATTAATAAATAGTACATACTACAATTTTGAACCTTCTCAGCATTTTGTATAATTTAATATTAATCTGTAATAAAGACGTTGAATTCGATATTACATTCATATTTTTCATATAATTATAGAGGATTTATTGCTTATATGCTTTATTATATTTGTTACCTAGCTGTTTTGAAGGAGTTCTGAGAATTACAAGCCATCCGCTCGGCGGCTCCACATATTATTGTTCATAATTTATTTTGTTTACTCATGAAACGTGAGTTAATAGCAAATATAATAACTGGAGCAAAGATGTTACTATTTTTATTAGAAAGAACGGGCCAGTGTGAAAAACGCATTAGATGCGAATAGATCTTTGAGTTGTTTAGTCGATATGTACTGTCGTGTTCAAATAAATCTGGAACAATATTATTTCATATGTAGGTTGAGTTACAGGTTTTATTTACTTGCCAAAGTTTGGTGTAACTCTGATATCAGGAAATCCATGGAGATATTCTTCAATTCTTAACTCAACCTCACCTCAAAAAAAAACATTGTTCCAGATTTATTTGAACACGACGTACCTTTACTTTTGTGTTAATTGTTCAATAAATATATTTTAAACGATTTGTTGTTTAGGGAGCTTTTACATTGTCTAAACTAAGTAACGTTGCATTTTTTCTATTACAATCTCGTATTAAGTTTTAGTACTAACAGCTGACACTAACATCCCAACCCTGCCAGTAGCCGTCTACCATTCTCCCACCGTCTGCTAACAAGTGCAGCGCGGCAATGACCTTAGCCCCACGAAATATTATTCATGTTAGAGAAAAATACAATCCAACATTCCGTTAGTATTACGCTATTTAATATTTATTTGCAAATTTACAATTTTACAAAAAGCCAGAATCAAACAAAGTTGCACATTTTCCTTATTTAAGAATTGAGAAAATAAGGCAACCCCCCCCCTCCCAACCGCATCCCGAATTTTTTTACAAAATGCAATCGACCAGTAGAAAGTCTCCAAGCAGCAAATTTCACGCAAATATTGATTTTAAGATTTTTCTGAAAATTATAACGTTTTCCCCATTTTGCAACCCCAAATCCACCTAGCCGGCTACATTCTTAAAAACACACAGATTCATCCACGTACTGCCAAAAACAAAATTCTATTTTTTTCTTTCCCCCTGTTTATGCGAACATCCAATTTGCTACAAACGCACCTCAGCATTAAACTCCTGTAACTTCGTCCCTATGCATCGCAGACCTCAAAAAAACAGCCAGTACGATAAGCGTTGGTTCATTCTCTTTCCAACTGGCCCCAAATCACATTTGGATCGTTCAAGAAATATGCGATGTAACAACACCGAATGCTTTCGTGCCCAAAAAATCGTTTTAACCCCGGTATTTTCGCTCCCTCGAAGCTTACATTTTCATAACGTCTTTATAAAGTTCGCCCTTGACGAGATCTTCAAAATGACACCAACAACATTCACCTGCAATACGTACAACAAAAATTCGCACTTGTTAAAAATACATATGTCCGAAAAGAAACTTTTTCTTAATTACCGCCCATTATTATCTTAGTATCTAAAAATAAACGTTTTTGGAAGAAATTTTTGCAACATTTTTGGTAACCGACTATCCTCGATATGTACAGCTTGTTCAATGGTTTTTACAGAATTGTTTACAATTTGTTTTCATGTTGTATACCCTTTACTGGTGACGTCTTGATTACAAGGAGTGGAATTATAAATTATCATAACAATTACCATTGGCCGACGAAAACCCATACGTTATCACTCAATCTGCACACCAGCAAAAAATTCTCTGGATGTTTGGGCTGGAACTGTAGAAGATAACTGGTTCACACTCTTCGCCGCTTACTCTCCACGGCCAAAATTAGAGGAGCTTTTTAAAAGAATAACTATCAGCACAATTGGATTACATTGCAGATAATGTCAATTGGTGGATTAGTACACCAATTGATTAGCTTGAGCGCTCCCCAGAGCGAACCACTGGATAATTTTTTTTCTGGGTACCTAAAGGTTCTCTTTGTGGTACTAAATGTACGTCAATTATCAATAGCTGTAAAGTAGAGAATAATACACTTGACATTTTGGAGTGTGCTCGATAGTTAATGTGGGACATACGCGTATTGAGGTTAACGCTGGACATTCTCAACACTTACTTTAGCTAAACAATAAAGTTTTCTATTTTCAAAGTCTTCCATTTCCATAAGTAAATAGGCTATAACCTCGGAGGCATTCGTTTTCCTATACATGAACATGCAATTTTTCATTGTGATAATGAGTTTACGTAATCTCATATTTTGATCAACTGTTTCAAGGCCACCCCGTATAAAAATTGTACCATTTCATATTAGACACGGGCCTATTTATGAACTAACTGACTTTAATTTTCAACTCATGTAATGTCGTAGTAATGGTCCTAAAATCAAAATAAACAAATCAAACTCGTTAAATTACCAATAGTAATATAAGAAGGGCGAGGCATGCTTACCGATAATTTTGCACATGCCAAGGGTCGAGTGCTGGATGCAATGAAAACTGTTCCGAGGGTTTGCCCGACAAATACATATAAAAAGCTTTGCAGTTCTTTGGATCAATATTCCACATAAAGTGGCGAAGTCGTTCTTAAGTCATCATGCTTTCATTCACACAGGGCGACAGACTCGATTTTCCTTAATTTTCCGGCTTTTATTTAACGCCAAAGTGGTTGATATTTTCACAAAGGCTCGTGAGATCTGTTACAAATTTTATTAAGTATGGTGCTAATGTTGTTGCGCCAATATTAAGTAAAACGTAACATTAATGAAAATGCGTGATAGCAACGTCATAATTAGTATTATATTCAAACAACTAACTTAAAGAGTTTTTACTGGTGGGCATAAATCGGCGAACTCAGGGATTTCCCAGTCGAAACGACCAAGGCGCGTGGCTATGCGATTACAATCGGGAAAAACTATACTTACACAATTGTGTAGAAACTAGAAAGAAAGAGCAACTTGACGTGAGTGAACGAAAAGGACAATTACGCAGAAAACTAAGAAAGCGTACATGGAAAGAGAACGAAAAAAGCCAGGCGAAAACGTAGAAAAAACCGGGGAGCACAGAGGATGCCTATGTTAAGTGGTCTATGGCTATTAAACTTCGCAATGGGAACTAGCACATTAGTAAACATTCTTCTGAATAATACTATTGTAAGAATTAACCTTACGTTAAAAAATTTTAATATATGAAAATGTTTCTTTTCTAGAAGACGCTGGAATACTCGCATTATTTTGATTTAGTAACACTGAAAACATAAACTATATGCCTTATTCAGGGAGTTTAACGTATACAGGGGTTTTTCGGTCTATTTTAAACTAAAAAATCAAATTATAAGAGAAACTTGTGTATTTATTGAACCTGTTTCATTGTAGGTAATGTCGCGCACATCTTATCAACGATTGACAGGCTTGGTTGTCTTACATACGGTCCACTCGTTTCTTGCCACAATGCGTTTTTATCTTAATAAATGAATGCACCTTTTTTGCAATAAACCTCGTACTTAAATTTCGTAGATGAATAACCTTTATACTAATTACAAAACATGAAAATTCTTACTGTACTAGCATATATTTATGATCTTCTATTATTAGATCAATTTTTTACTCCAAGACCCTGTATAAACACTTGCGAACACTAATAAAGTCTGGTGTTTATTATAGACTATTCGATTCACGTTAGAAGTCAATAAGAATGCGCGATCTTCCTGTGTTACGATGTATTGTAATAGTTATTTCAGTAACTATGGCAGTTATTAAAATCACATATCGTTGACTAAAAAAAATGACAGGTATAATAAAACAATATTAAAACTACGCAAATGATTAAAAATTTGACCCAGTAAACACAAACTTATTCAATTTATAGATTTTCTATGTACTTTCTTACTTTATTTTCTTTATTCGTGGTATAGTCTACCTGTATACAACTCGACAATCGAAAATTCTCGAGACTCGACGTATTACCTTAACGTTTCAGGTAATACGTCCCGTATAATCGATTATTTTCGATCGTTTAATAATTTTTATTTTATTCAGAATGAACGTGCTGGTCTCGTAATGGCCTTTCATGTAATAGCTGTAAAAATATCTCCACGTTTGTAATAATGCTGAAACTATGAAAGGAAACACTTGGTAATGCAAATTATATAAATTTTCAACTAAAAAAACATTACCGGCGATGGGATTCGAACTTCAGCGGCTGCGAACGAGCCTGCGAATGCAATTTCACTGATCTGGGCCTAGCCCTAATATTGCCTTAAATAGGACGGTTGTTCTCATTTTCGTCAAGAGTAAGGCCTGAGGTATGTGAAAATTGCAATTTTTATCTATTTCTGAGTTAAAGCAAAAATAAACAACATTTTATTATTTTAAGGTGCTCGCCCTGAATATATTTATCCGAAATGTTCTCGGTTTCATGCCAGGTAGGTATATAATCTGCATAAAATATTGTCTTCCATCAACAAACAGTTTTTGAGTTATACAGCCAACAGACAGACAGTGAGACAAACAGACGGAATTGAGAAAACCTGTTTGTCATCATCTAGGGACCCTGAAACGTGAAGATCTGAAGATATCACTGATATTTTCGCGATTACAATACTTCCTTCTCCTTTTAGACGAGGGAAGTAAAAATTGATAAAACTATATCCCATCAGGTTTGAATTGATTTGATAAATAGTTTCTGAGTTGTGAAGAAAATTCAAAAATTAAAATTCAACTCGGTCCCGTAACTCCTTAAGGGTGCATATTTGGCCTGACCCTAAACGGTGACCCATTCTTTTCGAAACACTCTGTACATAAGCGTTTTGCTGATTTACTAGGTATTTATAAGTGTTAAATTTTTTCCTCTTCAGTTTTATTTATTTAAATATAAGAGAGCTAAAGCTGTTGACAAGTGCTATTACAGTTGCAGACATTTTGCTTATTCTGAAAAAGATTTGTAAGGAAAGTGTTTTTACATTTTAAATATCCCCCAAAATGTTAATCTTTTAAGTATAAATCAGTTTTAGATATCGGTACGATGATAGTTCGATTTCCCCAAGGCGAAGGTAATGCTGAATGTGACACTATCGTTAGTCCCTTTGGAGCGGCTCCAGATATGTGCAGAATTTTGATTGGACCGGAAATCACTTCAGCTGCTGTGCTTCCATTTATGTTAACGAATGGTTTTATTGGCGCATTTGACTTAAGAGCCATTACGCTAACGAGAGCATGGAGTTTATTGTTTAACCCGGAAACAAACTGTTGACGAGCACAAGACAGTTTGGAGGTAACGCAAAATAAGCGAAGCAGCCTTGCTTGATCGAGCACTTCCTCTTTGCTCGAGGTGGTTGTCGATACTGACGCCTGTTTGAAACATCGAAACTCAAAGGCCTTAAGAAATGGCTGAAGTACACTTCACTTGAATGGTCCCGATTTTCCTAAGCGCATTTTCATGGAGCATGAGTTATGAAACTCTGTTGGGAAAAGGCGACATTTTCATCGATAACAAGCTTCGAGCAAAAAGGATTTTGCAGAAATGGAAGCTACATGCCCCATAAGGATTTCAGTCCTGACATTTTATTATTTATACTTTACTGTAAGATTGTAAAACAAACATTTTGATCGATAATAAATTTACCATTTACGTCTGTTATTTGCATTTTTCTACTTTCGTCAACGATTTTATTATATTGATTGCGTTAGTTGTCAGTTGTTTTGTAGTAGTACTGCTTTAAATTAACAGGATTGTGTTCTACAAAAACATTTTTTAAGCAATCATTGCATATGGATTGTACTGGCTCCTAGTTGCGACGCCATAAATATGAACTGACCCTTTCAACGTGTTGTCTTTATTTACTTTTTAATAAGATTTTAATTTTGATTATTAATTTTTAACACATTGGGCCGTCATAAATTTGTTAAGATACTCGTTGCAGTGCCTTTAATATACTATCAACATTCAATTCAAGTTATTTTAATCTATTTTTAAAATAAAAATTTGCTCTATTTTGTATTAGAATGTCAATAATTCTTATTAGAGATAGCTCCTGAAAATCAGGGGTAGATTCCTTTATCTAGTTATCTGATTTCTGAAAAATTGATGTTTTTATATTTCCAATACCATTATACCATTCCCATAAGTCACAATAACTTATGTCAACCAAATGTCAAAACATATTTGAAATTCAAATGACAAATACCCAATTGTTACAATGGTACACAACAATATTAAATAAGTAAGTAATTCATTCATAAATAGTTCACCTCTTTATTGTCTTTATTTCTTTTTATAGTTACGACTTTAATAAGAAATGACCCACCTTTCACTTGGTCCGCACAAATCTCCAAATGCCAACCAAACCGTTTCTTTCTGCTGACCAATCGACTCTCTCCAGCACCTTCCTGCAATGAATGGTTCGCGGACAGACAAGACGTCCTAATCGTCCCACATCAGCAACTCAACCCTTTTTTACAGCACGCAGTCAACAGACCAAACTTGCAGACAGCTACCTACACCACTACATTCACCAACCTCCTGAAATGTGCCTCTTTTATCCCGGTGATCCTCCTCTGGATGTGTCCTTTAGTACCAAACAGTTTGACGTAATCCAATTTGATTACTGTATTCTGTCAAATGGGCTTTTCCAATAAAATTGACCCATTATTATTCTCTAATGATTCACTTTTGTAGAGTACTTCTGCTATCATTAGTTTTTACCACATACTTGCAATCTTCATTAGTTTATGTCTTTACCTATTCTTGTTTATTTTAAATTTCCATTTTATTTCACCTCGTAGATTTAATTACTCCCTTTTTTATTATTCAAAACATTTTTATAATAAAAACAGGGTTATTTTCAATATTTTTAATTACACCAAAATCTTTTGCTAGATTTTTTAAGTTTGTTATTTTCAATAATCGAAACAAATTACATCACCATATCAAATACCTTTTTATACACTCTTGTTTTAATATATTTGATTTAAACCTACTAAATTTCTATTTTATTTCAATTAAGTATTTGTCATTCGTCTCAAACTGCAGTTTTTAAATTATTATATTATTTTCGAATTCATCTGTTTTTCAAATAGCTATTTTTCATTCAACTATAAATTCTCTTTCACTTTGTAATTACATAATATCCATTCACATTCCCACCTTATACCTGAAGAGATCCAAATTATTTTCAACCATTTTAATCCCTTAATCTTTTCTAAATTTGATTCTAACACACATATAGGGTTGTATAATTACAGTATAATTACATTTAGTTTGGTATTGGTGCTTTATATCCTAAATTCTACTATTGGTGGAATGAATTGTAATTCATCTTTCGCATTAACCGATTAGCTATAACATCATTTGTTGTCGAATTAAACATATTTAATTGTCTCTTTGTAAAATAAAACACCAGGAGATGGAATTTTCTCTGAACATTGTAACTGGTATGCATACCTACTCGTATAAGTTGAAATTAAAAAATGACTCAAGGGATTAATGTATATAAAAGTTGCCTCATACCATGTAACAATATGGTGTTACAACAGAAAGTACGATGCTATTGTATATGAAGATTCCACACTCTAATTTGTAACGAATAAACGCTTAATTAAGTTTTGCTAAATACGCAGTTATGCCCTAAATAATACTGGGCGTATGAATTGTTGAGATATAGAGTATTCCTTTTGAAAGGAATGTGTAATGCGAGCGTGTACGAATTTTGGATTAAGTTGGCAACAAGTTGGTAGGTTTATAACTACTCCTGTTTGTAGTCTCTTTTCCTGGTTTTATGCATCAGGGAAATATCCTCTTTTTATAAATGAAGCAAAAGTAGATGTCAAATAAACGCATGCTTTGACAGGTAGATTTTCAAATTAAAATATTTGAAATGTGGTCATCTTCGGAATCTTTTCAATTATTTTTGAACTTCGTTAGATCTCGTGTGATCAAATGCTCCTGAGTGGTGTGAAGAATTGATTTTAAAATCTCCTTTCATTTCGTAGGAAAATATTTATTCTTTTAATGGTAGTGTTTAAAAAAAGTGGGAAAGTGGGATAGAATTTTTTAACTGCGTGGTTGTGGCTGTTTGTTCATTAGATTTTAGTAGACAGCTAAGTGTCCGAGAATTAAACCCAGGATGTCTGTTCTATGCTATACCGGTGAGCCTCAATCTACTACAAAAAACATGCATGCGAAAAAATGCACAACATTGATAATTCCATAGATAGATACATATTTCCAACTATATAATTTATAGAAAAGTGTGTTTTTAAATGATAGCAATAAAAATGTTTGGTTTTCGATTTTTTTAAATTTAAATACTTCCTAGTTGCATCTTTTAGTGTCTTATACAAACGCATAGGAATATTGCAAAACTAGTGCCATAATTTTCTTGACAAAATAATGAAAAATACAGAATTACTTATTATAACAAGTAACTTGTAAAAAACTATATAAATCAGAAACACAATTTAGAATGATAACCATTATTTAATGTATTTTTAAATATATAAAACCATGTACTTTCTCTTCAAATTATGTTGTATTTAAATAAGTTCTCCCGGATTTTGCAGCGCTTATAAGGACACATGTCCACATGACCATCTCGGCGATTTCGGATTCTTGCTATGAAACATATGGGCACCAGTTCCCATATAGAGACAACACCAGCTTTAATTAGAACTACCACCCCATACAGAAACAACTTTCACAAAGGTATCACACATAGGGTAATATGTAAGTAACAATAAATTCATTATATGTAAAGCAAACTTAAAAGATTCAACAAACCAGTTTAGCTACGAATTATTATTTTATCAACAACAGCAGGTTTATCAGATTCAAGATGAACCCAGAATTCAATTATATAAATGATTACCAAATATTCAAGGAACAAATAGTATACGGCGATTATACAAGCACAAAAGAGATTGACTAAATGAGAAGGCTCGGAATCGATTCGGCGAAGTAAAAGAATCACAAATTGAAAACTCATCTCCTAGTATTAAAAAAACTATTGATTAAACTAATCTGCTGGTTACTTCGCACAAACCCTCTGACGCAGCTATAGATATAGTTCTGTTTAATACATTGAAAAGCAAGCTCTTCGCACGATCGCAGAAAAGCGTGCATATATCAGCGAAACCATCCATCTATAGCCATACAATTACAATAAGTAATCTCCACAATGAACCTGATTTGGCAAGCTATAACTTTCAATCACAGCAATGGCGATGACTGCATTGGCGGGTACCCGAAATGTTGAAAATGTACCCTTGACCGGCACTGTTGGTCATTTGCGTCGAAACACAGGATGAGTCGGCTAGAATAGATCCGTGCACCAGGTGTTATGGTTTTTCTAGATGAGGGACACCAACGAACGGCTCTAACCTTCGAAGATTTTCGGCAGATAATAGGACGAGTATTGGGGGGTTACAAGGAAAAAGAAGACCTAAAATAAATTCACACATTTCAGGTCAAGATTCCGGGTGGCCAACAGGTGACCTTCAAAATAGCGTGAAAATTGTGATTCACTCACTAATTCATAACATCAAATTTGCACTCGATTACTGACGCTTTTCGTCTCTGTTTAGTAAAGTCACTAAAAGGATGTATCTTACAGCATCGAAAAAAAGGTGAAGGGTCGAACATTTTCAGAAATAGGAACCGTTTACAAAAACGAAATGTCAATTGCATATTCAAAAATTTCTAAAAACTATATAGGCAGCTTGATATACACAACGCTGTGAACATTTGTCGAAAGTACTGTAGCAATAGATAAAGATGAGAAATAATATTTTAGGACCGTACCATACCCCTCTTTCTTAGGAAGGTATCTGCAAAGTCTCTGAAAATGAAATAAAGGGCGAGAAGTTCGGGATAACTCCTAGGTTAGAAACCCTAAACACCACCAATTCAAAAACATAGCACAGTAACTGACGTAAAAACCAAATCGACCTACAGAAAAAAGGCAATTTTGCCTTGAAAATAAGAAATTTCAGAATTCAATTAATTAGAGAGAGTACCGAGATTACGGTAATACCAGACAAAAGTACCTACAATGTACTAAAAAAATCGTATAACAACAAAATATAGGTGAATTCGAAATAGCGATCTGCCCTATAATGAACCACCAAAAACGTAAAATGAAGGTAACCCTTCTTCTACAAAGTATCTGCTAATTTTTGCTATATATTCATCTTTATTGTCGCTGCAAGTAATATACCGCTGTATAACTTAATAAATAATAGTATCTGCTAGTTTTATTGGTAACTTTCTAAACTCTAAAAAAAGATTCGGAAATCTGTTGAGATAATACTTCATTATTTCTAATAAACATATTGTTGCATGCACGTTTTATGTAGCTATTGCAGCTTATTTCATGCACATTGTAGTGCAAATATGTGCTTAACTGATATTGTAATATCACATTATATTTACAAAAAAAGCTATAAAAAATAATTTCAGAGCTCATGAAAAGATTTTCAATTGCATTTATAAAAGAGATAAATCAGTTTTACATTAAATTTGAAAATCGATTTTATTTGCCCCTGTCTGAAACACGAAGAACCTGAAATATCCCTATCAAGGGTATTCATATCGAAGCTGTAAACAAGCATGCAGGTCGCTGTTGTATTTTTAGAATACAAATCTGTTTCTGAGATGTGGGCACTTTCATATATTGCACATCAAAGAATATTAAAAATGGGTGAAGAAACACAAAATAAAATCAGGGCAAAGAGGACTGCCAAGTTCTACGTGCTTAAGCTCCGGAAATAAAACGATTCGGCTGATATTAAACACATAAATAAGTAGAAAATGTACGAAGCACATGTATTGTGAAAAAATATTTTTATGGCTAAATTTAATTTTGTAGAGTTTTATTTATCTTGTGAATATTCGAAATTAGTTTTCCGATTAGACTTCTGAAAAAAGATAAAGGTCCCTCTTCATCCAATAACGGGAATTTCAAGATAGGTGAGAGAAAGGAAAGGTGGAGAATGGAAGAGAGGCCAGGAAAAACGAAAAGTACTGCCCCGGTATTACCTCAGAGAAGGTACTCTATCTGTTGACTCAGGAAAACTACTTAAAAACCTGAATCAGAGCAAGCGGCTACAGGAATCGAACCCACGACCTTGCGAATGCTAAGCAGACGTGGTAACCACTAGCCCACAGAGCTCGGTAGACTTCTAATTTTTCTTTGCGAGCTTTATAGCTCGATAAGTGTATAAATCCTTAGCGGCGTAATATAAAAACTAGTATTATTTATCCAAACTAGAAATAATAATTTAGAGGATATTTGACAAGTCGAATGACTACAACAGACTTGAATATTATTTGTAACGAATTGTACTTTACATATGGAAGAACACAATTTGCTAATAAAATATATAATAAAAAAGTGACTCACACGCTGGCTTCCCGAATCGTAAATTTTAAATTTCTACACTTTATTGTTTGTGCGTGCATATACAGTAGTAAGTTATTATTACTTTTATTTTTAGTAAGCATGTTTGTGGGATTATTTAAACTAATGTGCTGGTTAATTGTTCAATTTTTTATAAAAAATTAAACATAATTTAAAAATAGGCTGAGAATCAAATTACTGCAAAAACAAATACTGGAAGTGATTTTTGAAATGCACCAAAGAGAAATTCTTAACAAACAATGGGATTTAATCAATTGTTCGTTTTATCCGTGTTTCCGTAAATGTTTGAGCTCACGATGAAAGTGCATAAACGCTTAGGCCGTACATCAATAATGTAGATTAAAGGCTCAACCTTCAGTTATTGTTTTTCTGAAAAGCTGCTTATATTATCACAAAAATACAGCAGCTGTTTCCAGAGTGCAAACAGGGTAGATGTATATGATTTTATTACAGTTTGCAGGCGCCGGTTCTCTTGCTAAAAACTTAATAATCCAAAATATGCACGACAGTTTTATGATATATGCTGATTACGTGTTCTGTTATAATATTTCAACGTGTATTTCTTCAGATTATGAGTAAATTAAAAACGGGACCTCAGCAAATTTGCATTTTTACAGCTCACTTTCACCGAGAACATATTAGAAACACATTTTAAGCCTCCAAAAAGCCCGAATATAACTTTTACACTACTCCTTGCCGTTATTAATCTTGGGGGATTTTCCTTGTAAAGAGTTTCAAAGAAATTGCCTGTGAAATTAAAATTTGTGCTGGTACTTGTAAAAATTAATAATATCGCTTAGAGGAGCTGTTTACACGTTTTTTAATACTAGAAAAAAATAAATTGGGCGCAATAACCCAGCGATTAAAAATAAAAGTCTTATAAGCTTTCCTAAATTATTATCGCATAGAGGCTTATGCTAAATACTACTGTTATTAGACTCTAGCCAACAGCCAAGGTATGAAAATTTGCTAAATGCATTAGTTCTTTAAAAGCTTGCCCTTTCACTTTTACATTCTACTTTTGTAAGCGAGTTAAAATTAATTTTCTATTATAAAACTTAAAAATGGTTTTTATAAGAGTTGGAATGGATGAAACTCTCCAAGAACAGCTGTAACTAGTTCTCATTTCAAAGTAAATGTGATAAAATTTAAGTCTCAGGTTAAAAGCAATGCGAACACAATGCAGACAGAGAAAACACAAGGATAATAAACTAGCACAAATTATAATAAAACTGCCATGTGATATACAGGTTGTCAGGTCATTTTGTATTTTAATTAGCCACCTAGGCTTTAGGGCAGCGTGCCCGTATGTTAAACCCTTTTAGTTACTTATTTGGCTTCATCGCCTAATTCCATAATAATGATTTTGCACATAGTTGGCCTCAAGCGCAGTATTTCTCGTCATCCGGGGCACCCCTGTGTTGGTACTTTGACAATCGGGTGTTAACGCTCGCAGGATTTCCGAACCTTCTAGAATTTACGCTGTTGGTGTGACTACGAGGCCTCGCGCTGTCTTTGTCATCGGAACTTATTTGTTTTATTGGGCGCCTCGCCATTGGCTGTCTTTGTCACCGGCACTTATTTGTTTTATTGGGCGCCTCGCCATTGGCTGTCGAGGGTCACGTGGTAACGCCGTTTTGGCTGACGCCACTTCAAGCGTGGTCACGCTCCTTGCGGGGCATTCAGCCGAGAGCCGTCGATCTAATAAGAGGTCGGATAGTGTGTGTGTTCGTGCGGCGCTCCCGCCCTTGGCGGGGGCGTCAGCCTTTTCCCGTCTCGTGCTGCTTCAGCAAGCATGTAATAAACTGTTTTGCCTTAAGTGGCAGTTCTACTCAGGCGATTGAACAAGGGAGGTGTGTATGTCGTTAGCGGCGATCTTAT